>JAODAL010018265.1:0-75230 GCA_025379985.1 Phyllomedusa bahiana
AAACGAGGTCATGGATTTTTCCAGCCAATCGAAACCCATACACTCCCGTCGACGTCGGCACACACTTCACCCTGCCTATTTGTAAGCTGTTGCTGGCCGCCAAAATGACAGGACGCGCCGAAAATGGCGCGATATTAATAGATGATGCACAGATTTTAACCTAAATTATCGCGTGGTCTAAAAAATCCGATCAACATAAAAACTGTGCCGATTTCAACTTTGTCGATAATAATCGCTCAACACTAGTAATGGGTCTAAACCAATTGCTGCCAAACAGTGCCTAAAAACCGCCGTAAACTGAAATCTTGAGAGGAACGACCCATCTACATGATGAAGAAAAGGCCCGGGAGGACCTGGCCTTAATGCTACATAATCCCTACAGCACTGAACAGGGCACATGAAGGCCCCCGTGACCAAATAGAGAACCACCCTTTTTCTTCTCCCCACCTGATCAGTCTTTGACCTTCGCAACCAATATTCCACCCTGTTTTCCAATAAAACGAAATCCTCCCCAAGAATCACACCTGTGCATGACTTACTGGGGGACACTAATTCCCCTACCCTGAATGCCCCAAAGAAAGCAAAAGAAAATACCACCTTAAACAAGGCCACCTCAAAAGCTGAACACAAATCACCTGCACCTCTGAACCCAAACGCTCCAGCAACTGAAATGAAACAGGACGACGAGCATCAGACACCAGTCGACCCAATATTAAGACCAACAATGCTCTCACCACCAGAAATTCCTTTGTGATATTTCTGCTGCCACTCACACACCAACCAAACGCAAGAGCTGAGACAAACCTATTCAGCTTTGATACCAACCAACCAGCAACCGATGTTTGCCCTACTAAAATTAACAAAGCCAACACTCTTTCCTCATCCGACTGAACCTCATCCAGACCATCTAGCCATTTCATCCACATCCTTCATGCCGCCTCATAGGCCACTCATGTACTAGGGGAAAGTGAACTACTAATCAGCTGTCCTGCCGCTCGAACACCAGATCCCAAAAGGAACCAGGGGCAAACTTCTCTCTGCCTCGGGTGCTAATGACCGAAAATGCTCCCACTGTGAATGAGAAATAGCATCGGCAATTGAGTTGCGCACTTCTGGCACATGAACCAACCACATATTAATCCGCAAACAACACAATACCAAATGCCGAAGAAGGCATATAACTAGAGAAGAGGCAGAAGACAAGTTATTGATGGCCATCACTACCCCAAGGTTATCAAAGTAAAAGTGGACCTTCCTTTCGCGAAAACAGGAAGACCAAATAGTAACCAATACAACTATGATCAATAACTCCAACAATGCAAGTTCCACACGAAACCCTCGGTAAACCACCTCTCAGGCCACACACCAGCACACCAACGGCCTTTCCAAAATGCCTTAAAACCACAGCACCCACTGCATCAGTAAAAATTTCGGCATCAAAATCCTCAACCACCTCACCCATCATCAACGACCGTCTATTGTACTGTGACAGAAATGATTCCCAAACCTTCAAATCTTCCCTGTGCTCTCGATTAGTGTTGAGCGATTATTATCGACAAAGTTGAAATCGGCACGGTTTTTATGTTGATCGAATTTTTTCGATCACGCAATAATTTAGGTTAAAATCTGTGCATAATCTATTAATATCGCGCCATTTTCGGGGGCTTCCTGTCATTTTGGCAGCCAGAAAATTTCAGCTTGGAGATAGAGCCAGGGTGAGCTGGGTGTTGTGACTTTCATGACAGGGATGTGTTTGGTTGTGATTGGCTGGAAAAATCACATGACCTCGTTTTACACAGAACAGCCCTTCCTGTTCAGCATCATTGTGTGTCTGTGTATCATAAGAGCAGGACGTGTGCTCAGTCTCTCTCAAAACAGCTCAGCGAAACTGTTCTCTTTGTTCACACAGACAACAATGCTTTAAGATGTGAACAGAGTGAACATATTAGAGATTTTCAGTTTTAGTTACAAAGGCTGAGAATTTTAAAGGGCATCTAGCGCTTTTACACCCGCAAAAGGGGGGGGGTGGCGGGTGCAGGCGAACACAGACAGACAGGCTGGCAGGCAGGCAGGCTTTTGAAAGGAGAGTGGATACTGTGCAGCCCAGACTCTGCTTTGACCCTGCATTGAAATGAGTTTTTATTAACAGTTTTTGGTGAAATATTAGCTTGTATTTCGTGCAGCCTGAACTTATATTAGGATACAGATCTTTTCTAGTAACTGCAGTGTATTTGATAGGTGCAAAAACTCACCTTTTATTATCTGTACACATTTAATTAGTTTTTTTTTCACTTTGGCGCAGCTCAGTTTTGTTCAAAGACCCACTTTGTTCTTACAATAGGATACGGAACTTTTCTAGTCACCGCAGGTGTATTTATAGGTACAAAAACCACGTTTTATTATCCGTACACAATTTAATTAGGTTTTGTTCCCTTTGAAGCAGCCCAGCTTTGTTCAAAGACCCACATTGTACTCACAATAGGATACAGAACGTTTCTAGTCACCGCAGGTGTATTTATAGGTGCAAAAACCACCGTTTATTATCCGTACACAATTTAATTAGGTTTTGTTTCACTTTGGCGCAGGCCATTTTTGTTAAAAGATCCATCTTGTACGGATATTACCATACAGAAATTTGTAGTAATTGCAGGTTTTATTTATAGGTGCAAAAACCCCCTATTATTAACAGAAACACAATTTAATTCTGTGTTTTTCACTTTGGCGCAGCCCAGCTTTGTTCAAGACCCACTTTGTACTCACAATAGGATACAGAAACTTTTCTAGTCACCGCAGGTGTATTTATAGGTGCAAAAAAACCACATTTTATTATCCGAAACACAATTTAATTAGGTTTTGTTTCACTTTTGGGCAGGCCATTTTTGTTAATAAGACCCATCTTTTTCAGGATATTCCCCATAAAAGAAATTTGCTAGTAATTGCAGGTGTTTTCATATTTGCAAAAACCACCTTTTTTATCGTAAAACATTTCAAATGGGTTTTTTTTTACTTTGGTGGGCCCCCAGTTTTGTTCATAGAGCCCCTTGTACTTAAATTTGAATACAGAAATTTTGTAGTCACCGCAGGTTTTATTTATAGGGGGCAAAAAACACGTTTTATTTCGTACCCCAATTTAATTAGGTTTTGTTCACTTGGCGCAGGCCATTTTTGTTAAAAAGACCCATCTTGTACGGATATTACCATACAGAAATTTCTAGTTAATTGCAGGTGTTTTTTATGGTACAAAAACCCCCTTTATTACCGTATACATTTAAATGGTGTTTTTTACTTTGGGCGCCCAGTTTTTTCAAATTTGAATACAGAAATTTTTAGTTACTGGGTGTATTATTGGTGCAAAAACCCCCTTTTTATCCGTAAAATTTAAATTAGCTGTATTGCACGGGGTGCGGCATTTTTTTTAAAAAGCCACTTGTGGGTATTCCATAGAAATTTTTAGAATTGCGGTGTATTTCATGGGGCAAAACACTTTTTTTTCTTTAAAACATTTTAAATGGGTTTTTTTTTACTTTGGTTGATGCCCAGTTTTTGTTATAGAATTGTTTAAAATATCCAATTTTGTAGTCACCGGCGGGTTGAAAATTTTAGGTGAAAAAACACGTTTTATTCATCCGGTACACAATTTAATTGGGTTTTGTTCCATTGGCGAGGAAATTGGGGTTTAAAAGGTGACCATTTTTTAAAAGGATTTACCATACAAAAAATTTTGACTGGGGGAATGCAGGGGGTAAGGACAAAAAAACCCCTATTAAATACAAAGGGTTCTCCATTTCAAACCATGAGGGTTTCTACTTTGGGCGCCCGGGTTTTTGTACTTAAATTGAATACGGGTTTTGTTTAGTTAACCCCTGTTGGTTTTTCTTTCCCGTTGGCAAAAACCACGTTTGATCCTAAAATTTTAAAAGCTGTAATCACGTGTCGCCACACTGTGGATAATCCCTTTTCTGAAGACTTCTTTGATGACAAAATGCAGTTGGGGTCAGACGGGATTTTTCCCAAAAATCAAGAGGCCAAAGAGGATGTTTTGTTCTGCTCTGACGCCCAGTTACTGATGCCCTCAGAGGAGGAGAAGGAAGCCGGTCAATCGGCAAAAATCCCGGGCGGTCGGCAATGCCTTGCAGTGCCTCTTGCTTGTAGCCCGCAGCTCCCGGATGCAGAATGTCAGCACGAACATGTCACCTGTGTTTATGTTTATGATGACGAACATTGGGATCCAACATGGTCTTTTCAGCAGAATTTGCTTGCCAAACGCTTCAACACTGGATGGGAGGAAGAGATGGGTTTGTCAGTACGTGTCCCCCCTTAAAAAGGGAGAGGGCGGTCGCGAAGTCCCCTGAGATGATTCCGCCAGCCCCGATCACTGAAAAACACCGCTCCTCGCTTATCGCCCTCGAAAAGGTCCAGGACCTCTCAAGCCTGGGCCTTTTCCCCGGAGGCGCAAGCTCTGAAATGTTTCCCCCACCCTCGCTTCAGCCTCCAAACGGGTCCCCGGCCACCCCCATGGGTACCCACCCCGTCCACCCCCCCCCCCACCATCCAGTGAACCCCACCCTCCCCCCCTAAACCTAAAATTTTTTCCTTCCACCAGTTTTCGACCTGCACGGCGTACAGCCGGCCAGTCTAGCAGCCAGCCTTCTGTCTTCCCGGTTTGGGAGCAGAAAAAACACTTAACCCAATCCATCCAAAGCCCAAAAACTTGAATGTCGGCATTGCCAGGCTTTTTGGGCCCTTGGGAAATGTTGCCTTTTCCGTTGGTGGAACAGTGGGTTTTCCCCCTGTCATGGCCTTTCCTGCCCCCAATACCAGATGCCGAGAGGCATTTCTTTTCCAGAAAAGCCTTCCCTGCCCTGGCCAGCCACGTGTCATCTAAAAAATTCAAGCGCTTGTCGCATCTGTGACCGGGAAAAGTCCATCTGACCACCGACACATGGACTAGTAAGCACGGCCAAGGCCGCTATATCTCTGTGACAGCTCACTGGGTGAGCTGGGTGGATGTCTCTGGTGGTTGACGGTGGGTCTCAGACTCGGCGCCCCGCTCTTCAAAACCGCAGGGGTGGTGCAGGGTTTCTTTCACCCAAGGCCCTCTGGGGCATCACGTGCCCAGAGAAACCAGCCGTGTTGAAATTAATTGTCTTTAGACCGTCCACAACACAGGTCAGGAGCTGTGGACGGCTCTCCCCAAAGAGACCGAGCGCTGGCTGTGTGACAAGAAAACCCTTTTGCCAGGCAAGGTGGAGTGCGATTAAGGTTGAATTTTCTGGCCCGGCCCTTAAAATCGGTAGGCTGGGCAAATCCCCTTTCTGGCACATGTCATGAAACCTTGTCGTCCAGAAATTTCTAAAGCGCTACACGGGTCTCGTCTGCCTGCTGAGGAAGGCTCGAGGTTGAGGTTCGCACTTCCGCCGTTCGCACCCTGCTTCGTCCCGCCTGGGTGGTTGCAGCGTCAGCTCGGCCTCCCCGTCAACCGTCTCATTGTTGATGTGGCAACACGCTGGAATTCCACCCTCCACATGCTTCAGCAATTGTGGCAGTAGCACAATGCCGTTACGCAGTACGAAGTGATACATGGCCTAACAAGCAGCGGTGCGGACCTCGGGGTGTTGAGCCACCGAAAGTGGAGGCAGGTGAAAGAGCTCTGCACCATCCTTGCCAGTTTTGAAGAAGCCACCAAAATGGTCAGTGCGGACAATGCCCTTGTAAGCATGAGCATTGTGGTGATCTTAGTTCTGGAATGATCGTTGGAACCTCTGAAACATCAGGTCCCGCCAGCGAATCCACAAGGCCCGACAGTTTCACAATTTTATCGGTCTTCATTAGGCAGTGGTTCGGGGTCCAGGGCTAGTGCAAGGTGCATCATCTGAGGCAAGTCAGGGCTGTGTTGAAGCTGTGCCGGGGGAAGCGGAGGAGGAGGAGGAGGAGGGGGTATTTCCTGGACACGACGTTACCGACGTCCTGCCTTGGAAAGAGGTTGGCGCGAATTTGAGGCGGGAGGGGAAGAAAGAGGAAGATCTGTTTGTAGTGCCCCTCGACCCAGAGGCTTGGGAAATCAAGGCTCCATCTCTCACATGAGTGCTTGGATGCTCTATTTCCTCAAATGATCCTTGCATTAAGGCCCTCAAAAAGAACAACAGTTACTGGGTGGCCACCCTCCTGGATCCCGGTACAAAACAAACTCAGCAATTCCTTCCACCCACCCAAATAGAGAGTAAATGGGAGGAAATGGAGACCTTGCTGATTGATTTAACTAAAAGACATCTGTTTCGTCTGCGTTAAGTTCTTCAAATGTCACGGTGGAACAACGTCAGCGACGTGACAGCTTTAGAGTGCCAAGTAGCCGCAGTGGCAGCAGCAGGCAAGGTGGCAGATGCCTAATGGGGTGACTCTGTTTAAACTTTATTTACCACCTCACCCCAACGCATGTATTGCAGGGCACACATAAACACACAGAGACCAGCTTAAGATCATGGTGCACGACTATCTGCGTTTTCAACACCGATGTTTTTGAATGTGTTCCGGACCCAATTGATTTCTGGGTATCCAAAATGAATGAATGGCCCGAGCTCGCTCGCCACGCCATAGAGGTGTTGTCCTACCCACAGCCAGCGTCATGTCTGAGCGGACCTTCAGCACAGTGGAGGGTCATTACAGACAAAGCATCCAGCTTTCCACAGATAATGTGGACGTTTGACTTTCATCAAAATGAATCAGGCATGGATCTCTCATGATTGTTGTGGCCCCAATTGCCGAGGTCACCGATTATTTCCGGTTACTTCACATTCCTCTTCAAACAGAAATGGTCCTCTTGAAAAAGTTTTTTAAATTGATCATTTCTCTCTGCAATTTTTATTCTCAGTTCCAAAAGATCATTTTGCTGGTTTGCGGTGAGGAGACTGTAAAAGACACCAAGGTTTCATGACAAAACCGTATTCCATTTACTCACTTTATCTTTAGAATTATTCGCATTGTCAATGGTTTTGAGGTCATGTTGCTGTGAGATACAGCTATAATTATGGTCCCTTTGGAAAAGAAGTGTGGCTTTTAAGTGGGGTTTTTTCCATCACAATTTTTTAATAGTGGCTGAGAAGTCATATTTATAATTTTTTGGGGTCATGCTGCTGTGAGATACAGCTATAATTATGGTCCTTTGGAACAGAAATGTGGCTTTTTAAATGGCATTTCTCCCTCCAATTTTTAAATCAGTGGGTTTGGGGTTGAGAAGTTATTTTTTATAATCTTTGTGGGTCATGGCTGGGTTTTTTTTAAATTTTTTTAATGCGCAATACTAGGTCCTACTCTAAAAAATGTTGTTTCAACAGACATTTGTTCTTCACAATTGTCAAAAGTGGTTCAAGGGTCATGTTTTGAATTTTTGGGGCATTTTGCTGTGAAATGCAGCTATACTGCAGGTCCAATTCTAAAAAAATTTGTTTTTAACAAACATTTGTTCTTCACAATTGTCAAAAGTTGCTCAAGGGTGATGGTGCTGTCAAAAACAGGAATAGGTTTGGACCAGTGTTTAATGGACACATATTGCAAAATGACTTGTTTTTGCAAGATTTTAAATAGCTAGCAATTCCTGTAGTGAGGACAAACCCTTTATACAATTAATAAAAAGAGAAACAAAGACGTGGTGGGGTTCCATCCTATTTTAAAAATGTGTTTTTTTAGAATTAAACTGCTAAAAAAATTGCATGTACAAAATAGCTGATACAAATATTCCTCTGAATTGTACAAAGGAGGTACAGGAAGACTTGAACAGATGTAGGTTACCCAGGACAGGTATAGTCAATGTCCAGTTCAACTGAAATGTTGGTTGAAATACTCCTTCTTCCGGCACTTTTTAATCTGTGGGTCAGACAGGTTTAATGGTCATACTGCGGTCCAGGACAGGAATAGTCAATGTCCAGTTCAAGTTAAAAAAATGAATTTGGTCTGGTTCAAAATATAATTGCATAAAATTTGGCCTTTTCCCGCCATTTTTAAATTTGTTGGTCATGCAGGTTTAAGGGTTTTATGCTGTGGTAAAAAACAGGAATAGTGAATGGTCTGTGATTTTTTTTCTGTGGCTTTATAACCAAGTGTTTTTGCCTAAGATGTAGCACGTATCCATTTGCCTGAAGTGGATGTTAATTCCCGCTTCTCCAGCCCTGTTTGGGTGTAAGATGAAGGTGTTGTTCCTCTCCCATAGACTTTAATGGTCATCGGCGATAATCTATTATCGACTATCGGAAATCGTCTTGATAATTGCCGATATCGACTATCGACCCGATGACGATAGTCAACTTAATCGCTCATCACTACTCTCGATTCAACCTGAAGAAATGAGATGGCACTGAAACCCCACCAGTTAAACCAGCCAAATGACGACAGAAAATCCTACCCATCGGCATTTATTCTGCAAGTAGCTAAAAATGTTTAAGCTCTATCCACCAACAAATGCTTACAAAATTTTCCCTCAATAGTAAAATTAAAAAAATTGTTTTCTTGCGGTGCAATGGCTCCACACCTTAAACTATACAAGGAAAAAAAATTGTAAATACACAAAGGCTTTACAAACCTCTGGCAAATTCAACCTGACATAAAAACTCGCGTTTCCTCTTTCCCAGAAATGATCCAGTTTACAAAATTACTCAAAAACAAATTTATTTTATAGAAAAATCTTGCACTCACAACCCTCCAGTCTTTTTATCTGGGCCTGGGGTTGACCCTTTATGTTTGGACGGGGCTTTCGAATGGATGGCGCAGAACATTAGGGGGTAACATTAAAATTAGTCCATGATAAAAAGAGGATGCCCTGACATTACTCTTCATCCATTTCTTTTAACAAAAGTTTATTAAGGTAATAAATCACAAAAAAAATTGCAAACTTCAATAAAGGGTTTAACAGAGTTGTGTAAGACATAAATCAAATAATAATCAAGTTATACAGTAGAAGAATGTATGTTTCTGGAACATTCTGCAACATGCAGAGGAAACTAACCGCAAATTGATTAGCAGTAAAAATAGATAGTTATGAAAGGGAAAGGAAGAAAGAAACCGTTAAAAAGATAACCATTGCTATAACTGTTATTATAACTGGAGTCAATCCAAAGTGTAATTTATAGATTCTAACCAGATGGACCATACAGTCTTTTTCTTCTCACATATAAAGGGTGAACTCATTTTGGTTCATATTGACAGTTAAAGTTAACCCTTCTAATTACATCTGAAAGGGAGGGGGCTTTAGGATCTTTCCAGCAAACGGCAATTGCTGTTCTGGCCGATATGAGGATATGAAATATTGTTGTTCTAAAGGAATGTGAGATGGATGATAAGCCAATATCCAAGACAGCAAGCTCTGGCGTTAAGGTTAAGTACAGAGCAGTAGTCTCTAGAATCATTTGGGAGACTCTCTTCCAGAATTTACAGATTAGGGGGCATCCCCACCAAACATGTGGCATGGTGCCTTGTTGGTTACATCTTTTCCAACAAAGGCTTGTGGAGTTAGGAAACATATGCACAAGGTGCAAGATACCATCCAAGATTAATTTATTTTTTTAATTGTTTCTATATGGTTCAGACATTTAGTAAATTTAGAGGATGTGGTAATTGCAAGAGACCATTCATCAGGTGTAAATTGTTTAATTCCTTTTCCTATTTTAGAGTAGGGGCAGATTTGATAAAAAGAGATTTGTTATTAACCATGTTGTAAATTATCGAAAGACCCTTGGGGAAGCCTTTTTTTCCCCAGAGAGGAAGCAGTTAAAATTTGAGAAGTTGTTTGGGATAATAGGTAAAGAGGTATATTGTAAAATATGGCACATTTGTAAATATTGAAAAATATCATCTTAGGTAATGAAAAAGAAGCTGTTAAATCAGAAAAGAGTAATCGTTTGTCTCCCTGAAATAGTTATTTAATTGATGTGATACCATGGGTAATCGATGTTGAGAAGGTATAGGAGGGGTTCCAACATTGTAAGTCTTCCAGTTGCAGGTCCTTTTTTTGCATATCGGTCCAGAAATTAGGGAGGACAATAGATGCTCACAATTTCAGAGATTGTAGGTGGTGAAGGGTAGGGTAGAGGGACACCTAGCAAAGAAGCACGAAGATGAGAAGAAAAAGGATGGGGAGTAAAGGAAGAGTTTTCCAAGGATGCCAAGACAGGAAAGTTTGACAGAGCCCAGAGGAACAATATTTGTTCTAAGAGACATAGTTTTAATATTAGGAATGGTTATGCCTCAACACTTGTATTTATTGAAGATTGTGTCTTTTCTTTCCATTTGAGAAAAGTTTTTGAAATTTGTGTATTAAGGGAGAAGAGAGGAGATAGGGTACAGCCCTACAGATGTACATAAACTTTATTCTCACAACCCAAGAAAGTGGGAAAGAGGAGAATCACTTTATGCCTGACTCCAAAGACTGGAATGGGTGTGCATAATTCAGATGCATGGTCTGTTCTGGAAAAGGGGTTACTTTAATGCCGAGATACTCTATAAATTCTGGTGACCAGTTAAAGCCAAATTCGGCTAATGTCGCCACTTGGGATGTTAGATTTGTTAATGGGAAAAGGGAGAATTTGGATTTGCTTTAATTTGTAAAATGATATTGTAGAGATGTACGCATTTCAGTAACAGATAAATGAGGGTTAGTGACCATCCATGAGAATAATGTCGTCTGCATAGAGACTGATTTTATGAGATTCTTTGTGTACCGGAATACCTGTATTCAAGAGGGTTTTGCATATATATTGTGCTAATGGTTCCATGCAGAGGACAAATATTAGGGGGGAAAGGGAGCATCCCTGTCTAGTGTTGTTGGATAGTTGGAAAGGAGAAGATGTAAAGCCCGAGTTCAAAACTCTGGCTGATGGACACTAGTGATGAGCAACTGTGTCAACTATCGTTATCTGCTCGACAGTTGATATTGGCAATTATCATGCCGATATCCGATAAACGATAATAGATAATCGTTGATGACCATTAAAGTCTATGGGAGAGGAACAACAGCTTCATTCTTACACCCAAACAGGGGAGGAGAAGCTGGAATTAACATCAACAACATTTAAACTGGATAGGGCTACATCTTAGAAAAGACAATTAGGAACAAGAGTCACAAAAAAAAAAATTCACAGCTATTCACTATCCCTGCCCTGTACCACGGGCATGACCTCAAACCTGCATGATCCAAAAATAAAAAGTGCCAGAAGGCATTTATTATTTAAACCAACATTTTACTTGAATTGGACATTGGGACTTCCCTGCCCTGGAACATAGCATGCCCCTTAAACCTGTCTGACCCAAGATTAAAAAAGTGCGGGAAAGAGGAGTCTTTAAAACCCATTTTAGTTGCACTGGACATTGATATCCTGTCCTGGACTGCAGCATGACCCTTAAATCTGCATGACCCACAGATTAAAAAGTCCCGGAAAAAGGAGTCTTTCAACCACCATTTTAGTTGAACAGGACATTGACTATGCCTGTCCTGGACCGCAGCATGACCCTTAAACCAGTCTGACCCAAAGATTAAAAAGTGCTGGAAGAAGGAGTCTTTCAACCACCATTTTAGTTGAACAGGACATTGACTATCCCTCTCCTGTACCACAGCATGACCCCAAAACCTGCATGAACCACAGATTTAAAAAGTGCCGGAAGAAAGTAGTCTTTGAAACACCATTTTAGTTTAACTGGACATTGACTATCCCTGTCCTGTACTGCAGCAATTTGAGTTTGGAGGAGTGGCTGCCTCCATTTTGTTTTTTTGCACTCCACCCACCTTGACAGGTTTTGAAATCAATGTGTTCAAAAGTCGGTGCCTTCACTCCCTGGGATATGGAAGTCTGAACAGAGTCCATGAGAGGTAATAGTAGTGTAACAATTTGTGTGGGACCACCTGCCTTGAGGTCCCGTTGGCGTTTCGGAGGTGGCCCTTTAAACAGTTTTGATCAAAAATGTGAACTGAGAACCCCAAAAAAAATTTCATATATCCTAGATAGCAGAAATACTTTTTTTTAAAATTCCTATGTCCCCTTTGATAATGCTCTAGTTTATAGTGTGCCACTGTTATTGGAATATGTATGTATACTACAGCCGCAACAGTGTTGCACCTATGTTAATTTTTTTCAAAATTTTTTTTTGGATGTGCATAACCATATATTGTTTCTAGTTTGAGTTTGGAGGAGTGGCTGCCTCTATTTTGTTTTTTTCCACTCCACCCACCTTGACAGGTTTTTAAATCAGTGCAGTGTGTTCAAAAGTTGGTGCCTTCACTCCCTGGGATATGGAAGTCTGAACAGAGTCCAGGAGAGGTAATAATAGTATAACAATAGTGTAGGACCACCTGCCTTGAGGTCCCGTTGGCGTTTTTGAGGTAGCTTAAGAAATTTTGATAAAAATATGGGAACTGAGAACCTCAAAACATTTTTCATATATCCTAGATAGCAGAAATGCTTTTTTCAAAATTCCTATGTCTCCTTTGATAGTGCTCTAGTTTATAGTGTGCCACTGTTATTGGAATATGTCTGTACTGCAGCATGACCCGAAAACCTTTAAGGCCCCCCAGATTACCAAGTGACGGAAGGCAGTATTATTTTGAAAAGTGACTTGAATGTTGGATGGTGGTTAAAACACTTTGATTCTTCCCTTACTGATGCAAATTTCATGAGTTGAAATGGAGGGATCACTTGGCGAAAAAAGGCCACACCGGTCTTGGGCTTCCAACCACTGTCACACCCTCTGTCTCCGCCTCCTCCTCCTCTTCCACTTCCAAGACCAAGTGTTTCTCTGCTGTCCATGTCCCTCAGCGGCATGAGCAATGATCAGCCTCCGCTTCAGCCTCCACCGTCGCCTAAGTACCATCAGCACCACCAGAGACACAGCCTACCCCTTCTCCATCCACCAGTTTGACCTGCATGCCGTACAGCGGACAGTCTAGCAGCCAGCCTTCAGTGTACCAGGTGTGGGAGCAGAAGAAAACACTTTAACCCAAACCATCCCAAAGCCAAAAGCCTGATGTCGGCATTGCCGGCTTTTGGCCTTGGGAAAAGTTTCCTTTCCCCCTGGGGGGACACAGATGGGTTCCGCCCCTTTTTGGGCCCCTTTCCTGCCCCAATACCCGATGCCCTTTAGGCCCTTTCTTTTCCCGAAAAAAAACCCCCTCCCCGCCCCGGCCCCCCCCGTTTTCAACTTAAAAAAATGCAGCGCGTTTGTCTGCATCTTTTGGGCCGGAAAAATATCTGACCACCGGGTTTCATGGACTAGTAAGGGACCGCGAGGGCCACTATATCTTGTGAAGCTCACTGGGTGGTGGGTGGTTCTCTGGTGGTGAGGTGGGTTTTCAGGGTGGGTTTTCAAACTCATCAAAAAACCCCCGGAAAGATGCGGGGGTTTTTTACCCAAGGTTACGGTTTGCATTTACGGGCAAAATAGAACCCGGAAGTGTTTAAATTAATGTGTCGGGGGAGGGACCCTTAAAAAAACAGGTCAAGAGTGTGGATGGTCGCGCAATGAGACCGAGCGTGGTGGGTGACAAGGACTGGTTTCCAGGCAAAGGTGGTGTGCGAGAACCGGGCGAAATCTTTGCCACCCCTTTAAAATCGGGGAGGCTGGAGACCCTCCTTTCCTGGGCCCCGTTTAGAACCTCGTTTTCCAGGGAATTTTTAAAGTGCTACCCGGGTCTCGATCTCTGCGGGAAGGGGGTCAAGGTTCTGAGCTCCCACTTCCGCCATTCACACCCTGCTTGATCCCGGTGGTGCGTTTCAGGTCAATTTTTGGCCTCCACGTAACCCCTCTCATTGTTGATGTGGGGAACACGCTGGAAATTCCCCCCTCTCATGCTCCCGCGATTGTTGGGAGCAGATAATCCATTAGGGAGTAGAAGTGGCGCATGGCCCCGACAAGGAGCAGTGAGGACCCCCAGGGGTTTTTGAGCCCGAGAGTGGGGGAGGTGAAAGAGCTCTGACCCCTCCTTGTGAGTTTTGAAGAAAAACCCCAAAAAGGTCAGTGCGGAAATGCCCTTGGGCGGGAAGGCATTGTTGGGGTTTTTAAATTTCGTTTACCCGGCCCCAAAAGCAGCATTGGCGCGTGGGCGAATCTGAGACTTGAACCCAAAAAGGCCCAGGCTTCGAGGTTTTTGGACTTTTTTCAACGACGGGAAAAGCGGGAGTGGTGTTTTCCCCTGCCAACCCCCCTGATCATGGCGGGGAGAATAATCTCAGCGGAAATTGTGCGACCCCCCCCTCTCCCCTTTTTTAGGCCGGAAAAAAAAGTCTGACACTAAACCCCAAAAGTCTTCCTCCCCATCTAGTTTAAAGGAAAACGCTGCAAGCAAAATTTTGCTGTAAGGGCCCCCTTTTGGGTCCCCAGGGCATCATCATCATCATCAAACAGGGGACTTCCCCGTTCTGAAAATTCTACCCTTTGGAGTGGGGCTACAAGCACAGGCACTGCAAGGCCCCTTTCCGAGGGTCCGTATTTGGGGGCGACTGACCCGGGTTCCCTTTCCCTTTATGGGATCAGCGATTGAGCGTCAGAGGGAGATTTTAAACTTTCCCTTTTGGCCCCTTTGGGTTTTTTAAAAGCCCTTTTGACCCCCAACCCCCTTGTGTCCCCAAAGGGTCTTCAGGAAATGGATTATCCACATTGGTGGGTACAGGAGTTGACACTTGGGCTGCCTTCATTTCATGTTGGATGGGGGCCTATAACCTATAGGGAGGCTATATCCTACAGGGGGCCTATAACATACATGGGACTATATAACCTACAGATGCCTATAACCTACAGACGGACCTATAACCTACAGGGTGGCCTATAACCTATAGGGGGGCTATTTCCTACAGGGGGGCCTATAACCTACAGGGAGGCCTATAACCTACAGGGGGGCCTGTAACCTTTAAGCCTCACTACAAGTGGCAGCATATCTACCTACAGTGGGCCTGTATACCTACCTACTGGGGACTAGATACCTACCTACTTAATGGTGGGCAACATTACTATCTATTTACTTAACGGAAGGCGCCCATAACAGAGGTAGGAATCGGTAGTGAAGTGCTGATAAAGTGAGGATTCTATGATGTTTTTGTGGTAAATTCTGCAGGGATGAGTTATAGCCAGGAGAAATCGTCATGGTGGTATAGACCGAAAGGAGAAGAAAAGGGAAAAAGAACGATACAAAGAACGACTCATCAGATAGGATGTCTCTGGTGAGTCCCTGAATGTCAGGAGTTATTTATTTTCTGTGTTGGATCAGTGCTGTAGTCACTATCATGTGATGGTGACCTGAGCTGGTGTCTGACCACTATGTGAAATAGAAAAACTATGTAGAAAAATCTGTGTTAAAACCTAACTTTAATATAAACCATTAAAAATGGCTAGGAACACACCAAAAGGACCAAACACACAGAAAACAAAGACGACTAGTACAAACAAAACATGTATTGGGGACTGGTGAGAATAGAGAAAAAAGTCTTAATATGACCCTATTGATCCTATCTAATCCCTATCCTACATCAGGATTATCGCCCCAATAGAGGGCGGTCCCGTACGGATCCTAGCCCTCAAACACTTTTGGGACCTTAATCTATATTGAAAGAAGTCCCAACTTGTTTCGATGCCCTAGATTACATCGCTTCAGGGGACGGTAAGGGGAAATCCTCTAAAACAAAAAGGAAAAAGGAGCGTGTATATGTCAGCATCAACAGTAAAAATTACAAAACGTTATTTAGCCAAGAAGTGAATTTTGAATGTTACACCTATTTGTCTGGACGCCAGGGGTACAACAAATTTTCTGGATGTGGTTATAGTCAGCAGGGTATGTAACTGTTGGATCTATATATAGGGTCTAGGTGACCAAGAACATTTTTCCCAAAACGCTAAACACGATTGGAAGTTTTAAGGGTGCGCTTTTACCTAAAGGAGCTATGTCTTGGGGAAAGGGTGCTCCCAAGATTATATAGTTGTGGGGGGCCCCTTCTTGGGCTTGCATCATCCTCGTAGTGTCCAAAAGGTATACCACCTCTGTATTTATTAGTACCCAATTATAGGTAGCCCACAATGGTAATGCTGCCGCCCCCTAGGTGCCCCAATAAAATTTTCACCCATCAATGCAAAGATATAGACCGGTCTCAAGGGAATATTGAAGACCCTTGGGGATCACATGTAGCAGTCACCCTCAGTGAAGCCTCACAAACAAGTGTAAATGGCTCACTGATTGACATATAGCCATCAACCCCAATGGAATCCCAAAACCTGTTCCGGTGGGTTCAAGTCCAAAGCCGGGGGTCCCAGGTCAGGCAAGTTTGTGAGATCTTAGAAAAAAAACCCACCTCGATATACTGTGAGGAACTAAGGGAGATCCTCCAGGATGCAAAGGGAAAAGAACTAATTAGTCAGGATGAATTGGAATACCTGTTGCCTAAACACCCTGTGTTAGCAACATTCTACTGTGTACCTAAAGTACACAAAACAACTGGCCCATTACGTGGAAGACCGATAGTATCAGGCATTGGAAGTTTGGGACAAAATGCAAGTAGATATATTGAGAAGATACTCTCTCCCTTTGTAACTGCGCTGCCATCATATGCAAGGGATTCTATGGACCTTCTTCGAAAACTGGAGGGTATCAGTGTCCCAGAGTCTTGCTTGCTTGCAAGCATTGACGTGGAGGCACTTTACTCCTCCATCCCACATAACTGCGGCTTGGAAGCAGTGAGGAGATTCCTCAGTGGTAGGGGCTGTCAATTTGAAGCCCATAATTTCTTTGTCTTACAACTCCTTAAATTTGTTCTCACTAGGAACTTTTTCTGTTTCAACAACAAGATCTACCACCAGCTCAGGGGCACGGCCATGGGTAGTACCTGTGCGCCAGCGTATGCAAACTTGCTCCTGGGCTGGTGGGAGGATCAATATGTATTCGGGGAGAACAATACCTTTGATACCGAGGAGATAATACTATGGACCAGATACATCGATGATGTGCTGGTCCTGTGGAATGGTACCAAGGAGCGTTTTGAACAATTTGTCAACTATCTAAATCAGAGCAATGATCTAAACTTGCGCTTTACCTTTGATACTAATCCAAATATACTGCCATTCCTGGATATATTGATAAGAAAGACGAGGGGAGGTCTTTTGGAAACAACCATTTACCGTAAACCTACATCAACAAACTCCCTATTAAGATGGGAAAGCAGTCACCCAATACCGCTTAAAAAGGGTATACCCAAGGGACAGTATCTCAGGTTAAAACGCAATTGCTCAAATTCTAACGAATTCAAGATGCAAGCACAGGAACTGAGACAAAGGTTTCATGAGAGAGGATACCCTGACAGAATTTTAAGACAGGCCTATCAACATGCCCTGAAATGCAAGCGGGAAAATCTCCTAATTATTAAAAAACCGAAGGAGGCAGATAAAATATTCATGTTGGTGGGAGATTTTGATGGGTCAGCTCAGGAAGTGAGACAAATAATTTCTCAAAATTGGCCGATTTTACAAATGGACAAGGATCTTAAACAAGTGGTCGGTGACTACCCACATATTATGTATAGGAGGGGTAATTTTTAGATGCAGTGGCTGTGTGGCATGCGAGTATATTGAAGTTGGGAAAAGCTTTCATAGTAACATCCTTGATAGGGACTTTAAAATCACAAAATTCTTCAATTGCAAAAGCAAAGAGGTTATCTATAAAGCCACATGCCAATGCGGCCTAGAATATATAGGCAAAACAATTCGGGAGTTCCGGAGACGAGTTGGGGGAACACCTAAACGACATCAGGAACAACCGTGAAACACCACTGGCTAGACACGTCTGTGGCTCTCATGCAGGAGACCCCAAAAGTCTTAAATTTACTATTCTTGACAATGTACCCCCACCATCTAGGGGAGGAAACTGGGACAGGTCTCTCCTACAGAGACAGACTGAATGGATCTTTAGATTAAAAACCATGGTACCAGACGGCTTGAACGAGAGATTGGATTTCTGCTGCTTATTATAAATAAAACATCCTGAAGCTTGCCCCCGCTGCCCTACCTTTAAAATATAATTGGGGAACATCTTTAATATGGTAAAAGATCTTCTCCAAACTTTTGATAACTGGTCCATCTGTGCCATTATACAGTACCATCCCCTAAATTCCCCCTAACATGAGGATCTCATGCGGAGGTGCGGATATTCTATCTCTAATATTGAATAATGTGTAGACATGTTGTCCCTAGGAAACAGTATATGGACATTGGATTTGTTGCCTGTCAACAATACAGTATTGTGCCACATGTTACTGATGACCTAGACACACCATGTCTGGGGAGGAAGGGGGATGAAAATATGCGGTTCATATCCATGGACGCTCTGGATGTGAATACACAGGGACTGCCCCTGATACTTGCCCACCCATGGTGGAAAGGTATATATTCTCTTTCTGCAGGATTGAAAGTGATCGCCATTGTAGTTGTGAGGACTAATTCTGTCCCTCTTGTGTCTCTGCCATTAAACTTAGCGTTCTTCATTGCTGTAAACTTACAGTGAACAGCAGGACCCGTGTAATACGAGACCGTGTGTCCGTCGCATCACTTCCGGTGACGTCATCAGACACCGGAAGTCACTGCGGCCGTTATAGAGCGCGGCCGGCAAACATACGCCGGTACACATGCGCTATGGAGTGGACACATAAGAGCTAGGAAAACGCTAGCCTGGAGGCAGACTTGCCTGACCTGGGACCCCCGGCTTTGGACTTGAACCCACCGGAACAGGTTTTGGGATTCCATTGGGGGTGATGGCTATATGTCATCAAGATCACAAATGCGCTGAAAAAACAGGAATAGAAGCGCTCCGTGTGTAGACAACTCAAGGCACTTAAAATGCACAATAGATGTTCTCTCACTAAAAGTTTTTGGGTAATGGAAATCTTTTGCAGGAATATAGGAAAAACAAGGGACCATTGGGTACACCCAACCCTTTTCCCCAGTCGAGATCCCTCGCGCATTTTCGGGTCCTGGGTAAATCATGAAAAAAAAGTAAAAGAGGGTATAGCGC
The DNA here is from genome assembly GCA_025379985.1 of Phyllomedusa bahiana. Lineage (NCBI taxonomy): Eukaryota > Metazoa > Chordata > Amphibia > Anura > Hylidae > Phyllomedusa > Phyllomedusa bahiana. The sequence continues at coordinate 19,022 of JAODAL010018265.1, forward strand.
TAACCGCGGGTAAAACAAATAACTTAGGAAAAGCCACCAGTATAGTGTAAAAATGGAAAAATTTCTGAAACCCCTTTTACCTTTCAAAAACCGATGTCTTTATATGCGAGCGAAAAATCTTAAAAATCTAATTGCCCCGTCCCGTTTGAAACAGTTGAGGAGTGAAAAATTCTCTATGGTTGAAATTGTACTAAATTCGGTTGGGTCATTTCCTTGTAAGTCCCAACTTTGTAAATGCTGTGAAGTTATATCACAAGTGTTTAAATTTAGTTCTTTTTTTCTACTAAAGAAGTATTTAATATAAAAGAGAGATTGTCTTGTAATACCACACATGTGATATAATTGATCTCATGTGCATGGGGAATTCAGTACGTCGGGAAAACTAGCAATAAACTTTCAAAAAGATTGAATAATCATCTTTTTATTGTATTAAACATAAAAAAAGCAAAATCATAGTATTTCCCGACATTTTTGTAATTATCACTCTGATGAGTTTTCTACCAAACAGCGTTCAACCTATTGAGATGATTCCGTTTCTCTATTCCTAATAGATTACAATGTCTCTCTGACGAGAGAAATTCTGGATTTTTTAAGTTAAATACCGAGTACCGAATGGTCTGAATGAACTTCAAGAATTAATTATGTGAAAATGATGTTATTATTACTTTTTTATTATATATTCCTATTATGTTTTAACTATAAGTCCTTTGATCATAGGAAATTTTTATGAACTTTAATGTACACTCACCCCACTTTATTAGGTACACCATGCTAGTAACGGGTTGGACCCCCTTTTGCCTTCAGAACTGCCTCAATTCTTCGTGCATAGATTCAACAAGGTGTTGCAACGATGCTCAATTGGTACCAAGGGGCCCAAAGAGTGCCAAGAAAAATATTCCCCACACCATGACACCACCACCACCAGCCTGAACCCCGTTGAATAAAAGGCAGGATGGATCCATGCTTTTCATGTGTTGCCCGCCAAATTCTGACCCTACCATCCGAATGTCGCAGCAGAAATCGAGACTCATCAGACCAGGCAACGTTTTTTCCAATCTTCTACTGTCCAATTTCGATGAGCTTGGGCAAATTGGAGCCTCAGTTTCCTGTTTCTTAGCTGAAAGGAGTGGCACCCGTTGTGGTCTTCTGCTGCTGTGGGCCCATCTGCCTCAAAGTTCGCCGAAACTGTGCGTTCAGAGATGCTCTTCTGCCTACCTTTTTTGTAACGGGGGCTATTTGAGTCAACTGTTTCCCTTTTCTATCAGCTCGAACCAGTCTGCCCATTCTCCTTTGACCTCTGGCATCAACAAGTCATTTCGCCCACAGGACTGCCGCTCACGGGATGTTTTTTTCTTTTTCGGACCATTCTCTGTAAAACCCTAGAAGATGGTTTGTGCGTGAAATTCCTAGGGGATCACAGTTTCTGAAATACTCAGACCAGCCCTTCTGGCACCAACAACCATGCCAAAGTTTTAAAGGCACTCAAATCACCTTTCTTCCCCATTACTGATGCTCGGTTTTTAACTGCAGGGAGATTTTTCTTGACCATGTCTACATGCCTAAATGCACTGAGTTGCCGCCATGGATTGGCCTGATTTTGAAATTAAAGTGTTAACGAGCAGTTGGACAAGGTTTTTACCTAATAAAGTTGGCCGGTGAGTGTATTTTTTTCTGTTTTCAACATTCTTTTTCAAATTTTTAAATGTATCCGCTTCTCTGCAACATGGTGTATGTTTAAATTGTAACAGAACGCCGAGCCTCGCTTTCGCTTCGCGGGCTATTTAAAGAATGGCATTTGTACTGACTGTTTGATACCTGATGAAGCAAGCATAGACTTGCGAAACGCGTTGTTTGTTTTATCCAATAAATTGTCCAATTTGGGCACTCTACTGGGGCTTTATGCCTAAGTGTCATTCGTTTTACCCGCGGGTAGCTCTAGTACCCTCTTCTACTTTGTTTTTTCACGATTTACCGAGGACCCAGGGGGCGCGAGGGATCTCCGAGCTGAAGAGGTTGGCTCTACGAAATGGTCCTTGTTTTTTCCTAATTACGCTTCATATGAGTTGTACTATTACCGTACAACTCAGTCAGGTGAGAATAATTATCTATTGTGTTTCATAAGTATCTTGAGTTGTCTACACATGGAGCGCTTCTATTCCTGTTGTTTCAGCACATCTGCGATCTTGTTCTTCCTCCTGTGGTGCCTGCCCGGAGAGTTTCAGGAATTGAGAGGCTGCACAGTGGTGTATAATGGAGTATCTTAATCAGAGACACTCTCTGCGGGGCCAGCTGATGGAAAAGATCTTGGCGAGTACTGCTACTTCTGTGCCCACAGAACTTAGACCTACAGAGACGGTAATTTTTACTGAGGAGGAAACTGAATGTTTTTTTGAAACCTCCAGGAAACTGGAAAAATTGTTGGTATCGGAATGTACGCAATTTATAGATCATAGCTTCCTTTCTGTTTATGTAAAAGAGAAAATGATCCCAAAAGGTTTAAAAATACAGAAGGTTTCAGCATATGGGAACAAAGATCCCTTGTTTGAAGAGCTGTGGTCTGCAGCTTTAGATGAATGCTCATATAAACTTATGGAGCTACTAATTACTAAGAGACGAGGTAACTGTGAAATATTTTCTACAAAAATTGAAGAGATATCTCCAATGTTTTACAAGTTTGTCAAGCATCCAGAATTTTATAATGTAGAACAAAAAATGATTGGTAATATAAAAAAACAGGAGTTAGACATTATTAATAGGAAGGTACATAAATTAACTAGAGATCGGTTATTGAAAAATAAAAATATTTCACATAATGTTAGATGTACAGAAGACCCTAGGTACGATTTGTTAGATATGGGAACGATAAATAATGAAGATAATAAGTAGTGTTGAGCGATTGCGTTGGCTATCGAGATCGATCGATAGTCGATAGTCGGCCCGCTATCGAAAGGTTTTTCGATAGTTGAGCGTCGATTAAGAGCAGATGGACCATTAAAGTCTATGGTGAGACAACAACACCTTCATTATTACAACCCAAAACAATGCTGGCGAAAGCTCTGAAATTAAACATCCACAACATCAAATGGGATCAACGTGCTACATCTTAGGCAACACACTTAGGTTATAACAGTCTCAGAAAAAAGAGTCACAACCATTCACTAACCCTGTCTGTACCACACGCCTGACCTTAAACCTGCATCACTCACCCACAAATTGAAAAGTGCCATAAGTGCAGTATGATTTTAACCATCTCTCACTTGAACTGGACATTGAATATCCCTGTCCTGGAACGCAGCATGAGCCCCAAACCTGCATGACCCCCACATATTAAAAAGTGCCGGAAAAAGAGTCTTCAACCACCATTTTAGTTTTCACTGACATTGAAGATATCCTGTCCTGGCCACCGAGCATGAGCCCCAAAAAACCTGCATACCCCGGGCCCCAAACCTGCATGACCCCCTCATTTAAAAAGTGCCGAAAAAGGATCCTTCACCACCATTTTAGTTTTCACAATGACATTTGACTATTCCATGTCCCTGGTCCACAGCATGACCCAGGGCCGGAGTTACGTGGGTGCGGTGAGAGCCCAGGCTGGCGTCCCCGTCATCTATTAACACCAGGTTTAAAATGCCCTGATGACGCAGCAACAGAAACTGTCGTGCTGAAGCAGATGCGGAAGCGAAGTGTGAGAACTCCAGCCTTCCTCTGTACTAACAGTCAATACCTGGTGCGATTGTCCCCCTCCGTATGATGTGGACCATTTGGAGCTTCAACATAAGATACTGGTGGTTAACGCTCCTGTTACACCCATGTGGCCTTTATCTTGGCATTCTTTTTCTCATTTTACTCAACGTGCTGGAGGAAAAATGGTCTCTTACTTTGTTCCTCTGTCCTTGCTCCAAACTCCATGTTCCTCCTGAATAACCTACATCTGGTCAAGTTTCCTGTACCTACCGTTGAACAATTCAGAGGAATTTTTTTTTAACAGCTATTTTGTACATGCAAGTTTTTTAGTACTTTAATTCTAGAAAACCCATTTTTAAAATAGGAATGGAATCCCACCATGTCTTTGTTTTTCTGCTTTTATTTTTTCATTGTATTAAATGGGTGTGTCCTCAAAACATGGGATTGATAAGCTTTGTTCAAGATCTTTGCAAATACAAGTCATTTTGCAATATGTGGTCCATTACAGGTGTCCCATACCTATTCCTGTTATTATGACAGCACCATCACCCTTGGAGCCACTCTTGACATTGTGCAGAACAAATTGACTGTAGAAATACAACATTTTATAGAATATGGACCATGTAGTATAGCTGCATGTCACAGCAAATGCCCCAAAAAATTCAAAGCATGACCCTTGACTACTTTTGGACAAATTGTGAAAAACAAATGACGTTATAAACAACATTATTTTTGAATAGGAACTGCTAGTATAGCTGCATCGTTCATCAGCAAAATCCCTAAAAAATTCAAAGCATGGACCCTTAGCCACTTTGGACAATTGTGCGCGTGCGCGCAAATGTCTGTTAGGGAAAACAAACATTTTTTAGAATAGGACCTGTAGTATAGGCTGCATGTCACAGCATAATGCGCCCCAAAAATTCAAAAGCATGACCTTGAGCGACTTTGGACAATTGTGAAGAAACAAATGTCTGTTAAAAACAAACATGTTTTTATAATATGGAACCTCTAGATAGCTGCATGTCACAGCGAAATGCCCCAAAAATTCAAAGCAGTGAGCCCTTGAGCCACTTTTGGATAATTGTGAAGAACAAATTCTGTTAGAAAAACATTTTTTAGAATAGGAACCTTGTAGTAAATAGCTTGCATGACACAGCAAAATGCCCCCCAAAAATTCAAAGCATGGACCTTGAGCCCACTTGGACAATTGTGAAGAACAAATGTCTGTTAGAAACAACATTTTTTTAGAATAGACCTGTAGTAAAAGTTGCATTGTCACAGCAAAAATGCCCCCAAAAATTCTAAAGTCATGACCCTTCGATCCACTTTTGGATATGTGAAGAACAAATGTCTGTTAGAAACAACATTTTTTAGAATAGGACCTCTAGTATAGAGCTGCATGTCACAGAAAAAATGTCCCCCAAAATTCAAATCATTGAAAAAAAAAACCCCCCCCCCCCCTTGAGCCACTTTGGACAATTGTGAAGAACAAATGTCTGATAGAACAACATTTTTTAGAATAGGACTGTATATAGCAGCATGTCCACAAGCAAAATGCCCCCAAAAATTCAAAAACCTATGACCCTGATCCACTTTGGTCATTTGTGAAGAAACAAATGACTGTTAGAACCAACATTTTTGTTATAATAGGACCTGTAGTATTGCTGCATTTCAAAGCAGCATGACCAAAAAAAATTATAAAAATGACTTCTCATCCACTATTAAAAATTGTGAAGGGAGAAATGTCCACTTAGAAGCCAATTTTCCTGTTATCCAAAGGACCATGATATTGCTGTATCTCACAGCTACATGAACCCCAAAAAAATTATTAAAAACAAATTTTTTTATTTTTATGACTTCTCAGCCACTTTTAAAAATGTGATGGAGAAATCCGCACTTAGAAGAAAAAGCCACATTTCTGTTCCAACGGACCCATATTTATAGCTGTAACTCACAGCAACATGACCTCGAAAAAACCATTGACAATGCGAAAACTTCTAAGAATAAGTGAGTAATGAATACGGTGGTTGTCATGAACCTTGCTGTCTTTTACAGTCCTCCTCACAGCAATAACACAAAATGTACTGTTTGGGAAAGAGAATAAAAATTGCAGTAATAAATGATCCATGCCTGATTCATCTTGATGAAAGTCAAACGATGCCACATTTATCTGTGGAAAGCCGGATGGCGTTTGTCTGTAAAGACTCCTCCCAGCTGTGTGCTGAAGGTCCGCTCAGATTGACGCTGGCTGCTGTGCAGAAAACAACACCTCTATGCGAGGAACAAGCCAGCTCCGGGCCATTCGTCCATTTTGTGATACCCAAAGTCTATTGGGTCCGGAACACATGCAAAAATCATCGGTGTTGAGGACGTCAGATAGTCGTGGCACTGCCATGACTTAAGCATCGAGCGTCTGTTTGTTTGGAACACATGCCGCTGACATTGCATGCGTTGGTGATGTGGTAAACAAAGATTGCAGAGGTCACGCCATTAGGCCTTTCGCCACGCTTGCCTGCTGCTGCCGCAAATACGCCTACTTGCACTCTACTGCTTTGTCACGTCGCTGATGTTTTACCACCGTGACATTGGGGAACGTGAAGCGACGCAGCCACAACAGATGTCCTCCAGTTGATCTAACAATGCCAAAAGGTCTCCATTTTCCTGGCATTTTAACTGCTCTATTTGGGTGGGTGGAGGGAAATGCTGAGTTTTGTTTGGTAACCGGGATCCAAGAGGGTGGGCCACCCATACTGTTTGTTCATTTTGATGGGTCTTAATGCGAGTGATCATGTTGGAGGAAATGGAGGCAGCCCCAAGCACTCATGTGAGAGATGGAGCCTTTGATATCCCAGCCTCTGGTCCGAGGGGCACTAGCAAACTGATCTTTCCCTTCATACTTCCTCCTCCGCTCCAACCGTCTTTTCCAAAGGCAGGGACCGTATCGGTAACATCGGTGGTCTAGAATACTCCTACCCTTCTCTCCCTCCTCCTCCACTGCCTTTCCGGCACAAAGCCAGCTTCAACACAGCCCTGACTTCCTGAGAAGATTGCACCCTGGAAGCTTGATGGCGCCACCCTTTGCACTAGCTCTGAACCCCGAACCACTGCCTAATGAAGACCGATGAAAATTGTGATACTTGTCGGGCCTTGTGGATTTGACGGAGAGAAAGGCTCCGTGTCCGCATCGGTCCGTCTCCTCCTCCTCCGTTCGCTAAGGGCGGACCTGTTGGTTCAGAGTGTCCAACATCGAATCAGAACTAAGATCAACCACAAAGCTCCATCGTCTGACAAGGGCATTGTTCCGCACTGACCATTTTGTTGGATTCTTTCAAAAACAGGCAAGGAGTGGTGCAGAGCCTCTTTCACTCTGCCCTCCACACTCGATTGGTTCAACACCCCGAGGTCCGTACCAGCTGCTTGTCATGCCATGTTCACTTCGTACTGGTAATGGCATTGCGCCTGCTGCCACAATCGCTGTATCAATGTGGAGAGGGTGGAATTCCCCACTGTTCCTGACGTCAACAATGACGGTTGGAACGGGGAGGCCGAGCTGACGCTGCAACCAGCAGGCGGGGACGAAGCAGGTGCGAACGGCGGAAGTGTGAACTCAGTACCTCGAGCCTTTCTTCATCAGGCAGGTCCAGACCCGGGAGCTCTTTAGAAATTTCTTTTCTGGACACAAGGTCATGACATGTTCCAGGCATGTGGGGGGATGTGCCCAGCCTACCGTCCTAAGGGTGCCAGCATATTTCCGCCCTTATCGCAACCACCTACCTTGCCTGGCACAATGTTCTTGGTCACCCAGCCAGCGCTTGTCTCGTTGCTCTTAGAGCCGTCCACAGCTCCTGACCTGGGTGTGGACGGTCTCCAAGGCAGATTAATTTCAACACGGCCTGGTGTCCTCTGGCACGCGTGATGCCACCAGGAAGGACTTTGGGGGAAAGAGGCCCTGCACCTATCCCCTGCGGTTTTGAAGGCGTGCGCCGAGCCTGAGAGCCACCGTCCACCCCCCAGAGACAGTCCACCCAGCTCACCCAGTGAGCTGTCACAGGAGATATAGCCGGCCTTGCCGTGCTTACTAGTCCTGTGTCGGTGGTGAACTGGACTTTCCGACACAAGATGCATACAACGGCGCTTGAATTATAGATGACTCGACGTGGCTGGCCAGGGCAGGGACGGCTTTTCTGGCAAAGTCAAATGCCTGCTCGGCATCTGGTAATGGGGGCAGGCGAGGGCCATGACGTGGCGGAACCATCTGTGTCCACCAGAAACAAAGGCAACCATTTCCAAGGCCAAAATCCATGGCGAATGCCGACGATTCAGGCTTTTGGCTTTGGGATGGTTTGGGTTAAAGTGTTTTCTTCTGCTCCCAAAACCTGGAAGACAGAAGGCTGGCTGCTAGACTGGCCTCTGTACGGCGTGCAGTCGTCAAACTGCGGATGAGAAGGGTAGATGGGTCTCTGGTGGTGCTGGTGGTACTCGGGCGACGGTAGAAGGCTGAAGCGTGAGGCTGACCCTGATTATGACTCTGAGAGAACATGGGCAGCTTGAGGAACGCTTGGTGGTGGCGGAGGAGGAGAGCGGAGACTGAGGGTGTGACGTGGTTTGGAGGCCCGCGTCTGGTCTGGCCTTTTTTGGCCAAGGTTCCCATCCATTTCAACTCAAGCATTCGCATGCATGTGACTAGACATGTTGGTGGTGGTTAACACATAAGGTTCTCTTGCCGCTACTTATGCGTTTACGGCAAAGCGATGGCATATGACATCGCTGGGTGGAATCAGAGGCATAGGCTCAGAAGAAGGCCCAGCTTTGAGAGTTCCTGGAACCTTTTGACCGATAAGCGAGGAGCGGGGTTTGCGCTGACCGTGGCTGGCTGGCGAATCATATCAACGTCTTCTGCACCGCCCTCTCCCCTTTTTTGTGCGGGACTACGTATTGAACTACCCCATCGTCTTCCTCCTCTACTACTGATGAATCGCTCGAGCACAGCAAATTCCTGCAGGAAAGACCAGGATGGGATCCGCAATGTTCTTCATCCGAATCATCATCTCAACACAGGTGACTCGTCGGTCCTGACTCTGCATCCAGAAGCTGCGGGCTACAAGCAAAGGGGCACTGCAAGGCGTTGCCTGACCGCGCCCGGCGATTTTTGCCGATTGACCCGCTGTCCTTCACCTCCTCTTATGGCATCTGTAGCTGGGCGTCCAGAGCAGACTAAATCATCCTCTTGATCTTTTAAACATGCCTTCTGACCCGCAACACGCATTTTGTCATCAAAGAGGTCTTCAGACGAATGGATTATCCACAGTGGTGGGTTACACGATTGACATTTTGGGGCTGCTTCATGTGGTACGATGCTGATGATGCTGAATGACGACATTTGTGGCCGTGACTGCGAGGACGAGGAGTAAGACTTCTATATCAGGTTGCAATAACCACTGAAGGACAGATTGGCGACGATTCGTTACTATAGATTCACAGGTGCCCTGACCCAGCGATGACAGGCCTGAAGGTCCTGCAACTGACGATCCCGCTGGCATGCGTTTTGTTCGCCAGCACTGCTGAGGAATGGAGCAAACCTTCTCTCGTACCTCTACCTTCCATGTGCTACCCCCCTCTTTGCTCGCTAACCACCTGCATTTTTCGCTCCATGTCAGAAATATAAAAATTTGAGAAGGTATGGAATAGTTTTTGGAAAGTCTCTTATTAAAAAACGGCAAATCACAGCTATTATTATCCCAAATCATCCCACTAATCCAAAACAAAATTGCTGGATTCAAATTTAACTGCAAGAGTGTCTATCAACAAAGTCTGGACTGGGCAAAAAAGTTCCAAAAAACCACGTATAAGTTTATGTTTTGGTATAATAAAACGTATTTTTTGTACCTTTCAATTCACCTGTGGTGAATATAGAATTGCTGTTATAAGATTTATTTTAGATGCAGCGTCCATGAACAATCTGGGTTGTTCAAAAGTCAAAAAACACATAACTGTTTTGTTTTGGTATAATAAAACTATATTTTGATGCGACCAATCAATTCACCTGTTGTGATATAAATTGCTGTTTTAAGATTTACGTAAGATCTGCGTCAATGAAAACAATGCTGGGGGGGTGTGACAAAAGTCAAAAAAACACGTAACTGTTATGTGTTTTGGAATAATAAACGATATTTTTTGCACCTTTCAATTCACCTGTGGGAATATAGAATTGCTGTTTTAAATTTACGTAGATGCTGCGTAATGAAATGGGTGGGGGGCAAAAGTCAAAAAAAAAAGAATGTTATGTTTGGTAAAAAAACGGTATTTTTCACCCTTTCAATTCACCTGTGGGGGAAAAAATTGCTGTTTTAAGATTTACTAATGCTGCGTCATGAACATGCTGGGGGGCAAAATCAAAAAAAGTAACTGTTATGTTTGTATAATAAACGGTATTTTTTTGCACCTTTAATTCACCTGGGTGAATAAGAATTGCTGTTTTAAAATTTACGAAAATTTGGGGTCAATGAACAATGCTGGGGGCGCAAAAGTAAAAAAAAAACGTAACTGTTTTGTTTTGTATAATAAACGGTATTTTTTGCACCTTTCAATTCCCCTGTGGTAAATTAGAATTGCTGTTTTAAGATTTACGAAGCGCGTAATGAACAGTGCTGGGTGCGCAAAAGTAAAAAAAACACGTAACTGTGATTTTTTTCGTAGATCACATTTTTTTGGCAACAAACAACCTGTGCTGACTACAAGTTTGGGGATTGAAATTTAAGTGCAAGGGGTGGTTATAAACAGTCACAGGGGAAAATTTTTTAAAATTAAAACCCCTTCTGAAATGTATACTGATAATAAAAGGGAGTTTTGCAGAAACCCAAAGAGACCTCAGTTACAGAAATGATGTTTATCCAATATAATTCGGGCTCCCAATATCCAAAAAATTATTTCAATAGCAAACTGTTAATAATAAAGATATTCCACTACAATGTCTACACTAACTTGGTAAACTTTATCCAGTGTCTTTATAGATGACTTTCTTTTCCCCCCTCCCCCCCCCCCCCCCCCCCCACCCGCCGTGAATTTACAGCGGTAGATGCTGCTTTAAAATTTCTCTACAACTACATAAAATGTTAAAATCTCAAATCTAACAAATTGGAAGGTTCACAGCAAATAGTAAGGTTCTCTGTGCAAAAATAGACTATTTCGCTGAGCTTTTTGGGCCCGGGGCAGAGCGCAGGTCCCTACCCCTATGAACGCTGAGAGACACTGAGGCGAAAAGGAAACGCTGTTTATGTAAAACGAGGTCTTGTTTTTTTCCAGCCAACGAAACCAAACAACCCCATCATACTCGCACAAACTTTTTCCCCCTCCCTTTTCTGTAATCTCATTTGCGGGCCCCCAAAAAATTTACGGGAACGCCGAAAAAGGCGTGATTTTAAATAGATGATCACAGTTTTTTCCCTTTTAAAACGCATGATCGGGAAATTTCGATCACCAAAAAAACCTTGCCGTTTTTCAATTTTGTCGATAAAAACGCTAAACACAAATATAGATTTAATTCCCGCCGCCCCCCCATAAGTTTTTAAAAATGTCCAATCATCCCCAAAACCTTCTTATTGAAAAAGACATTGCCTCCTGGCTTCTGAATGATTCACCCAAATAAAATTAAAATGGTTTAATTTTCCTCCAAACCTTTCTCAGTGATTAGGGACGACTCCCCGGAGATCAAATGGCGACCCCATGTGACTCCATCCCCAGAAAAATTTTAAACCTAAATTGTGCAATTTGTGCCCCAGCCCGGGAGCCCTTTACACTTTTTAACCTACAAAAATCCCCTTTTTTCAAAATTGTTTTTTTTTTAGAAAAATTTGAAGCCCCCTGATTTGCCCCTAACGGTGAACCAGTGTTTCCGTCAGCCATCTATTAAAAAGGGGGGTCCAGCTCCCAGGGGCCAGACTTCAGGGGGTGCGGGGGGGAAGCCCAGCTAGCGTTTGTATCTATTAACACGCGGGTTTCAGTGCCCCCCGGGAGTTACAGGGGTGCGTGAAGCCCGGCGGGCGTCCGTCATCTTTTAACATGCGGGTTTAAAAAATGCCCGAGACGCAGCAAAACGAAAACTGCGGCTGAAGCAGAGTGCGGAAGCAAAGTGTGGGGTAAGACCTCCACTTCTTCAGTACACATCAAGACTGGGTACGCTTCCCCCTTTAATGAGTGGGACCAATTGAGCTCATTTGGAAATACTGGTGGTTAAGCCCCTTTTCCACCCAGGTCCCCTTTTTTTGGGCATTCTTTTTCTTATTTTACCAACTGCTGGAGGAAATTTGTCTCTTTTCTTGTTCTCTGCCGTGCTCCATACTCCATTCCTTAAATTTCCTACACGGGGTCAAGTTTTCCCTGACCCCCCTTGTAAAATTCAAGAAAATTTTTTTTCCACTATTTTGTACTGCAATTTTTTTTAGTTTTTAATTTCTAGAAACCACTTTTTTTAAATGGGATGGAAATCCCCCCCATGTTTTTGTTTCTCTTTTTTTAATTGTTTTTAAAGGGGTGTCTAAATACAGATTGTTTAGCTATTTTAAAGACTTGCAAAAACAAGCTTTTTTGCAAATGTTTCCTTTAAACATGTCCTACCTTTTCCTGTTTCTGACAGCACCATCCGCTTGGCCACCTTGACAATTGTGAAGAAAAATTTGTTAAAACAAATTTTTACAATAGACCTTTAGTATAGCTGCATTTCACAGCAATATGCCCCCAAAAATTAAAAACATGCCCCTTAAGCCAGTGTTTCCCCAACCCCCAGCCTAAAGGACACCAAACGGGTCATGTTTTCAGGTTTCTCCCACAGAAGCATGACAATAATGATATCACCTTGCAGAATCACTGACAAAAAAGACTTCACCTGTAATGCAAGGAAAGCCAAAAAACATGACCTGTTGGGTGCCTTGAGGCAGGGTTGGGAACCTCTGCCTTAACACTTTTGACAATTGTAAGAAAAGTCTGTTAAAACCACTTTTTTTTACAATAGCCCTGTATAAGCTGCATTTCACAGCAAAATCCCCCCAAAAATTCAAAACATGACCCTTAGCCATTTTTGAAAATTGTGAAGAACAAATGTCTTTTTAGAAAAAAAATTTTTTTATAATAACCTGTAGTATTGCTGCTTTACAAAGCAACATGACCCAAAAAATTAAAAAATTTACTTCTCACCCACTTTTAAAAATTGTGAGGGGGAAAATGCCACTTAAAACCCACATTTCGTTCCAAAGGACCACGATTTTGCTGTATCTCACAGCAACATCCCCCCAAAAAATTAAAATATGACTTCTCAGCCATGTTAAAAATTGTGAGGAAAAAATCCCTTTAAAAAAAGCCAATTCTGTTCCAAAGGCCCACTTTATTCTGTATCCACAGAACATGCCCCCAAAAAATTATAAAATTTACTTTCACCACAATTAAAAAAAAAAAAAATTTTGTGAGGGAAAATGCCACTTAAAAACCCACATTTCTGTTCCAAAGGACCAAAATTATAGCTGTATCTCACAGCAACATGACCTCAAAACCATTGAAAATGCCAAACTTCTAAAGATAAAGGAGTCAGGAAACGGTGTTGTCATGAAACCTTGCTTCTTTTACAGTCTCCACACCGCAAAACCGCAAAAGGGAACTGTTGGGGAAAGAAAAAAAATTGCAGTAAGAAATGATCATTTTAAAAAAAATTTTTTAGAGGGGCCATTTCTGTTTGAGAAAGGAAAGTGAAGTAACCCCGGGAACTAAAACGGTACCTCGGGAATTGGGCCACAAAAATCCATAAGGCCATGCCTGTTTTATCTTTTTTGAAAATCAACGATCCACATTATTGTGGAAAGCCGGACGTTTGTCTGTAAAGACCCTTCCGTGTGAAGGCCCCCCACAGATATGCGCTGGCTGTGGGGAGGGGCAACACCCCTATGGCTGGCGAGCGAGCCGGGGCCATTATCCATTTTGGAACCCAGAAGCTATTGGGTCCGGGAACCATACAAAAAAAACGGGTTTTTGAGACGTAGATAGTCATGCACCATGATCTAAGCTGGTCTTTTGTGTTTATGTGTGCCCTCATTGCATGGGTTGAGGTGGTAAAAAAAAATTTCCAGAGGTCACCCCATTGGCTTTTGCCACCTTGCCTGCTGCTGCGCTACGGCTACTTGGGACCAAAGCTGTCAGTCGCTGACGTTTTTCCACCTGACATTTGAAAACGGAAAGCAGCGCAACAGAGTCTCCAGTTATCAATCAGCAAGGCTCCATTTCCTGCATTTTACTCTCTTTTTTGGGGGGGTGGAAGGAAAGTGCTGAGTTTTGTTTTGTACCGGGGATCAAAGGAGGGGGCCCCCCAGTAACTGTTTTTATTTTTTATGGCCTTAATGCGTGGATCATGTTTGGGGGAAATGGGGGACCCGCACTCAGGGGAGAGATGGAGAATTGGTTTCCCCCGCCTTGGGCAGGGGCACTAGCAAAACCATCTTCCTCATCTTTCCCTCCGCCCAAATTCGCGCCAACCCCTTTCCGGCAGGGGTCGGTAACGTCGGTGTCTAGGAAAAACCCCCTCCTCTCCTCCGCTTCCTCCGGCACAGTTTCAACACAGCCCTGCTTTCCTCAGATATGCACCCTGAAGTGAGGCGCCGCCTTCACTACCCTGGAAACCCCCAACCCCTGCCTAATAAGACCGATAAAATGAAAACTGTCGGCCTTTTGGATTCGATGGAGAAATGTCTCCGTGTCCGCATCTGGTCCGTCCCTCCCGTACTGGGGAACCTGATGTTTAGAGTGTCCAACATCATTCCGAACTAAGATCACCACAATGTCATGCGACAAGGGGATTCCCCCCACTGACCGTTTTGGTGTCTTCTTCAAACTGGCAAGGGGGGTGCAAGCTCTTTCACCTGCCTCCACCTCGGTGGCTCAACACCCCCAGGGCCCCCGCTGCTTTTCAGGCTAGTGTACTTCGTACTGCGAATGGGTTTCCTGTGCACAATCGCTGGGGCATGTGGAGGGGGAAATTTCCAGCGTGTTGCCACGTCAACAAAGACAGTTTTACGGGGAGGGGCCCAGTGAGCTGCAACGCAGCCAGGGGGGCGAAGCAGGGTGCGAAAGGCCCCAATGTAAACTCAGACCCGAGCATTCTTCGGCAGGCGTCCCAACCGGGTATGCTTTAAAAAATTTCTGGACGACGAGGTTCATGACATGTGCCCCGGCAAGGGGGTCTCCACCCACCGATTTAAAGGGCGACCAGCAATTTCGCCTGTTATCGAAACACCCCCTTTTTTCCGGGCACAAGGTTTTTTTGTCACCCACCACGCTGGGTCTCGTTGCTTAGAGCCTCCACCTCCTGACCTTGTTGGACGGTCTCCAAAGAAAATTTAATTTCAACATGGCCGGGTTTCTCTGAGCCAGTGATTCCACCAGAGCCCTTTTGGGGAAAGACCCCTGCACATCCTGCGGTTTTGAATAGCGTGCGCCAGCCTGAAGCCACCGTCACCCCCAAGACATCCACCCATACCCAGGAGCGTCACAGAGATTGGTTGGGGGGGCCTTGGCCGTGTTTACTAGTCCATGGTCGGGGGGTGAGAGGGAAACTTTTCCGACACGATGCAGACAAAGCGCTTGAAATTTTAGATGACACTGGCGGGCCGGGGCGGGGACGGTTTTTTCTGGCAAGAAAGCCTGCTCGGCATCTGGTATTGGGGGCAGCAAGGGCCATGATGTGGCGGAACCCTCTGTGTCCACCAACGGAAACAACATTTCCAAGGCCCAAAAGCCGGCAATGCCGACATTCAGGCTTTTTGGGTTTGGGTGGTTTTTGGTTTTAAAAGTGTTTTTTTCTGCCCCCCAAACCGGAAACAAAAGGGTTTTTCTGCAGATTTTCCACTGCACGGCGTGCAGGTCGTCAAACTGGCGGGAGGAAAAGGGGGTAGAATGGGTCTCTGGGGGTTTGGGGGGTACTCGGTGACGGTGTGGGCTGAAGCGGAGGCTGCCCCCTGATCATACTCGAAGACATGGCAGCTGATAATGCTTGGTGGGGGCGAGGAGGAGGGGCAGAGACAGAGGGTTTTTGACATGGTTGGAACCCCGGGCGTCGGTCGGGCCTTTTTTGGGCCAAGTGTTGCCTCCTTTTCAACTATGTTTCGTTGCTTTTGACTAGACATGTTGGTTTGGTGGTTAAACCCCCAAAGTTTCTTGCCTCTATTTTTATCTTTTACGGAAAAGGTGGCTTTGACTCGCTGGTAAATCAGAGGTTTTTCTAAAAGAACCCCCGGCTGGAGAGGTCCTGGCCCTTTTTTGACGGCGATAAGCGAGGAGCGGGGCCCCCCCCCAACCCACCCCCCCCCCCCTTTTCCCTTTTTTAGGCGGGACCCTATTGAACTCCCCATCGTCTTCCCCCTCGCCAGTGATGAACGCTCGCAAGCAAATTCTGAGGAAAAAACCCGATGGATCCGCAAAGCGTCTTCAAACGTCATCAACACAGGTGACTTGCTCGTCCACTTTTTGCATCCAGAAGCTGCAGGTACAAGCAAGGGGGCACTGAAGGCGTTGCGACCGCCCGGGATTTTTGACGATTGCCCGGTTTCCCTTTCTCCTCCTCTGAGGCATCAGTAACTGGGCCAAGCAGACAAAATCACCCTCTATGGCCTTTGATTTTTTTTTAAACATGCCTTCTGACCCCAAACCGCATTTTGTCATAAAAGGGGTCTTCAAAAAGGATTATCCACGGGGTGGGTACACGATTGACTTTTGGGGCCCTTTGCTCATTTTGATGGTGATGATGATGCTGATGACACATTTGTGGCCGTGACTGGGGGGAAAGGGGGTAAGACTGTATGGGGTTGCATTAACCACTAAAGAACAGTTTGGGCGACGTGTTCTTTTATGAGATTCACGGGCCCTGACCCACGATAAAAGGCCTGACGGCCTGAAACCGACGATCCGCTGGCATCGGTTGTCGCCAGCACGGGAAGGGAGACCTTCTCCGTACCTCTACCTCCATGTCCTACCCCCCTCTTTGCTTGCTTCCCAAACCCCTGAATTTCGCTCCATGTTCAAAAAGATAAAATTTAGAAGGTAGGAAGGTTTGGAAAAGTCTCTTTTTAAAAAGAGGCAAATCACAGCTATTCTCAAATCCCAAAATCAAAAAAAAATTGGGGATTGAAATTTAAGGAAAGGTACCTCTATCAAAAAAAGCTTGACTGCCCAAAAATTGAAAAAAACACGTATCGAAATGTATATGGTAATAAACGGTATTTTTTGCCCCTAAAAAACACCCGTGAGACAAAATGCTGGATTCAAATTTAATTGCAAGGGGGGCCTCATAAATAAAGCTGACTGCGCCAAATTAAAAAAAAACCCTATCTGAAATGTATAGGGAAAATAAAGGGGTTTTTTTTCACCTAAAAATACCCCTGCGGTGAACAAAATTGCTGATTCAAATTTAAGGAAAGGTACCCCCCATCAACAAAGCTGGACTGCCCCAAATTAAAAAAAAACACCTATCTAAAATGTATACGGATAAAAAAAGGGGGTTTTTGCACTAAAAAATAGACCTTCAGTTACTAGAAAAATCTTATACCCAATATAAGTTTATGCTGCCCAACATCAAGTGATATCTCAACAGAAAACTGCTATTCAATGCAATGTCTACCCCCAAATCTGGGTGCACAAAACCAGTATCCTTTAAAGAGCCTTTCTGTTGTCTGTACGCCCACGCCCTCCCCCGCCTCCTCCCGTGACTTTTTCAGGGCAATGCTCCTTTAAAATTTTTCAGCTAACTACCTAAAATCTGCAAATCTCTAATCTAAATAAGTTCTAAAGGGTTTACAGCTAAAAGATAGCTGTCCTTGAACAAATAGAAAATTTCGCTGAGCTTTTTGCAGCTGTTTGGGCAGAGGCAGACGCAGCCTACGCTATGAGACCGACATAACCCGAGCAGAACAGGAAGGGGGTTATCTATGTAAAACGGGTCATGTTTTTTACAGCCCAAACACAACCGTACACATCCCATATGATGTCGCACACACAGCTCACCGCTTGTTCTCTAACGATTTTCGGCCGCCAAAATGACAGGAAGCGCCAAAAATGGCGCGATATTAATAGATTATGCGGAGATTTTAACCTAAATTATCTCGTGAATGAAAAAATCCGATCAATATAAAAACCGTGCCGATTTCAACTTTGTCGATAATAATCGCTCAACACTACAAGTGAATACATGTCATCCTTAGAGCATGCCCCCTGGTCATGGCTACAGGCCCACAAAAGCTGTAAAAAGATCATTATAAAATCTACAGTAAGTATTGTTCTTTCACATTTTTATAGAGTTTAGTTGCATTTCCAACATTTCTGGGGACATGTCTGAAAAATAGTGCCGCCTCAACAGTCGTATTTCTCATTAATTTAGTGTAGCATTTGTCAGTATTTATGAAAGTGTTTCACAGCACTTTATAAATGAGTGCCATTTTGAGACCCATTTTTGTAACAAAAAGTGGCGCATAGAGTGTCTGCGCCAAAATTTGTCTCAAATTTTGGTGTAGGACAGTTCATACATCTGTCGGACAGGATTAGGACAGGTTTTTTGGCTCAAAGATGCCAGACAACTGGTGAAGCCCCATTCATACGCCTTGCCCTTCAGTTCTAGTGTATGTCTTCTACTAGGTAATCAATAAACATACCACCACTCATGTACTATTCACATCCTGAGTGGTGATGCCAACAGAAAGACACACAACTAATGAAGCCACTACTTGGCTGCAGTGGTGACTTGTCATTCAGGAGGACCAGTAGTACAGATGCATTTACATTTGGAGAATTATCATACGTGTAACACTGAACGTTATTTCAATCTTAACTTTTCAATGGCTACAATATATTGTGTTGGAGTAAGGTTTCTATGCCAAATAATCTTTGCTATATCTGTAAATGAACAGCAGCAAACCACTTCAATGGATAAACAGGAAAGTATGTATTTCAAAAGCTTCAAGTATTTCAGAGGTTAAACTTACAAGTCTTTAGTTCTCAGGGTCACTGTGTAATCCCTTTCTCAATGTTGGCACCACATTTGCTATGTGCCAGTCCTATTGAACATACATTGCCATGAGCATCCTTACATATTAGCAATAAGGGTCTGGCTATCACAGTACTTTATTTCTACAGATCTCAGGAATTGCTACCACCTGGACCTAATGTTTTGTCTAGTTTAGGTATAGCTGCATTTCTTGCTGGGTTAAAGTAGTGAGGTTTAATTGAGAATTTACATGATCACTAATCATCTGATCTGCTGTTGGATTTTCCTGTGTAAGTACAGTTAGGGTGCTCTCACACAGTGCATTTTTTGGTGCAGGTAATTTTTTTTTCAGAAATGTACAGCATTAATTGCTGTGCATTTCTGTAAAAAGGAAAAACACACCAAAAAACGCAACAGATTGTACAACATATCTTCACAAAGAAAAGTAATGCTCCAGCGTAAAATGCAGCTTCTTTATTGCAGGTTTAAATCTCCATATATTCTTAGACTCACAAGCAGGTATGTGCACTAGGCTACACGTTTCTAACCCTTGCAGATTCTCTGCCTATTCCTATTTGTCCTATTCCTCATGGGTCTCCACTATTGAACCCAGATTATTCTCAGAGAACCAACACTTTTCATTTCAAGTTTATTAAATATGATATAGTAAAATATATTATATTATCAAATATTATATAGTTAAACACATTTTTGATTATTTGATTTCTTTGGTAGATTCTCTATTTTTAACTTTCTCTGCTTTCTTTGTTTATTACAGAGTGCACTTTATCCCCATAATGCTTTAATGCTTCATCAATACCTTCTTGCTTCAGCAGCTTAAATGTTTTCTATTTATCACATATTACGCCCCTTACAGTTTTATATAGTCACATGGGTTTTCTCCTGTTTCTAACACACTTATTCCCATAAGGTATATATCTTTCACAGGACCTCTATATGATGCTTTTAAAAATGTCTTATTCAGTTTATTTTTAAGGATATTATCCCAGTTTATACCATTAAGGTCATCTCCCGGCAGATGAAAACTGCCCTATCTGAAGATTAATGTTTTTGTAACTCCTTTACAAAACATTTTATGAAGCAAAAAACTTTTTACATTTTGGTCACTCTTGCTTATGTGACCCCAGCCTGTAGCTATTTTGATATCCTGTCCTGTTTGTTCATAAACATTAAGGGCGACATGTCCCATTAGGTTCGCGGCATTTTTTTTTTTTGTGTATTTTGACGCCCTATGCTCTATATAAATGAACTGTCGTACACCGAAACTAGGCACATTAGACGCCGGACACAACACATGTGAATGCACCTAAAGTAGGCACATCAAATATGCTAGCAATGATATGCTATGCGTCTAAATTATGCAATGCGCCTAGATTAGGCACATCAATTTCACTATGTAAGGTATACCAGATGCCAGATTTTTGACAGGTTCTTTCATTAATAGAAACAATAAATGGTTATGCACATCCCAAAAACATTTAAAAAAAAAATGAACATAAGTGCAACACTGGTGCAGCTGTAGTATACATACATATTCCAATAACAGTGGCACACTATAAATTAGAGCACTATCAAAGGGGACATAGGAATTTTGAAAAAAGCATTTCTGCTATCTAGGATACAGGAAATGTTTTTTGAGGTTCTCAGTTCACACTTTCGATCAAAACTGTTTAAGGCACCCCCGAACTTCAACGGGACCTCAAGGCAGGTGGTCCTATACTATTGATACCTCTCGTTTCGGTCCTATTCAAACCTCCACTATCCAGGGAATGAAGGAACCAGTTTACAAGTTACACTGCATTGATTAAAAAGCCTGTCAAGGTGGGTGGAGTGCAAAAAACCAAAATGGAGGCAGCCACTCCTCCAAACTCAAAATAGAAACAATAAATGGTTATGCACATCCAAAAAATATTTTTTTTAAAAAAAGGAACATAGGTGCAACACTGGTGCGGCTATAGTATACATACATATTCCAATAACAGTGGCACACTTTAAACTAGAGCACTATCAAATGGGACATAGGAAAATTGAAAAAAGCATTTCTGCTATCTAGGATACAGGAAAAGTTTTTTGAGGTTCTCAGTTCACACTTTTGATCAAAACTGTTTAAGCCACCCAGGAACTTCAACGGGACCTCAAGGCAGGTGGTCCTACACTACTGATACCTCACGTTTGGGTCCTATTCAGACCACCCCAATGCAGGGAATGAAGGAAACTTGAGGTCCCGTTGAAGTTTGGGGGTGGCATAAACAGTTTTGATCGAAAGTGTGAACTGAGAACCTCAAAAAACTTTTCCTGTATCCTAGATAGCAGAAATGCTTTTTTCAAAATTCCTATGTCCCCTTTGATAGTGCTCTAGTTTATAGTGTGCCACTGTTATTGGAATATGTAGGTTCTTTCATTAAGGCGCACTTTACACTGATTTATTGTGCCTTAAAACTGGTGTTGTGGCGCCTCTTTTCTGACATATCGCCCTAAGTCTAATAGTGCTCCTTTTTTGTTAAGTCTTTCACTACTTTGTAGGCAGTACAATCTGATGGATATACTGTATGACTGATGCAAAACACACCAAAAGGGTCATTTTGATATAGTTTATCCCCACAACTATACATAACTATTTTCAGATTGTCATTTTATGGTTTTTTCATCTGCAATTTTTTTGTTTTTTCATTAACATAGCCGTATATGGGCTTGTTTTTTGCAGAACAAGTTGTATTTTTAGTGATACAATTTTAATCATGATTCTACTAGAAAGCCCAAAATTATTTGTGGGGTGAAATTGTTAAAAAACACAATAGCTATATCTTTTTAAAGAGGTTTGGGTTAACAGAGTTCATCATGTGGTATAAATGACATGTGATCTTTATACTGCGGGTTAAGTATGATTTTAGCTATACCAAATTCATACAGTTTTCTTTATGTTTTACTGCCTAAAATAAAATAAAAATCAAGGTTGTTTCATTTGCCTTGTTTCATTTGCCTTGCATCAGAATTTTCTGTGACTATCAACAACCTATGTGAGGGCTCGTATTTTGTGTGCAGAAGTATGGTTTGTATTGGTACAATTTAGGGACACTTGACTTTTTCTTCACTTTTTATTCCAATTTCATGAGGGAGGAAAAGGTTTTTTGTTGTTTTTTTTGGTTTTTTTATGACATTCACCAATTATGTTTAATGTCTTTACTGATTTTCTTATTTTATTGGTAAAATGGGAAAAGTGGGTGTTTTTAACCCCTTAACCACAGCGCACCGTCTTTTGACGTCAGCTGGTGCAGGTCGTTCGTCTACAGCGACGTCTTTTGGTGTCAAACCCAAAAAAATAAAAATTCTGCAATTATTTATAGGTGAACTTAAACTATTCCCCCATAAAGTTCAACTTGTCTCGAATAAAACTAGGCCTCATACAATTGCGTCATTGAAAAAATAAAAAAGTTACAACTGTTGAAACGCGAGGAGGCAAAAACTAAAAAAATGTTCTGGTCATGAACTACTTTTCAGGCCTGGGGCTTAAGGGGTTAAACTTTTACTTTTTTAATAGTATGAAATGCTTTTATTTACTTTTTTTACAGTAATATTTAGTCCATCTAGGGTACATACATAGTATATCTGGGGAATTTAATTAGACCCCAATGTCTTTAACAACTAAAAGGCATCCCATGATGTGTAGCACCATTTTGCAATGGCTTAGATGCTGCAATCACATTATCTAAGTAGTTAACTGGTTGGGATCTACATTATCTCCAATACTTGCCATTAACTGCAGGTGTTACCTTAAGTAACAGTTGAAAGACACTGGGCAGGGAGCGGACTTGGCAAGTACACCTGTTCCATACCTCCATGATGCCACCATGCTATAAATGCATGGTGTAATGCGGTAAGGTGTAGATGAACAACAAAGATAAACTTGAAAGATAAGGTATGTTATCACAGCACAGAAAGTTGTCTCAATGTTTTCGATCCTTTTCATGGAAAAGTATATCACCTTTAAGTTAAAAGTTGCTGCCTAAACATTTTGTCTCGTTAGTAGACTTTAAACTGCTTCCATTATACTCAGAGATTTAAACCACTACCAGTATTTATTTTATTTATTCTTGCTACCCTCATTTCCACCCTTTATGACCCCAAATATTCATCTCCCACTGTAATGTAGCAAACTGAAAATTAAATGTATTCTGGATTATCATTAAACCATGTCTCAGATGGTGAGTCATCACCCCCTCTGTGTGAATGGAAATTGTAGCATGGGCCTTTAGATTCTCACCCCAGCCCTTTGACTGTTTAATTACTGAAGTGTTTAGATAACATGGGTATTATGAGTTTATGGCCAAAGTTGTATATGCAAGCTGTCCAGAATACCTGATGACCTATGACCTCCCCCCCCAATCATAAAATCATTGGGCATAACATGCAGAGGTCATTGTTCGCTCCACAGCAGAAGCGCAGTCCGTGATTGCCATCCTGTGGCGATAGTGAGCAACCACCCTCATAAGACAATCAAGTTTCCACCCACCTCATTATATTTTCAGCCAGTAAAAGAGTAGGCAAATAAGAGAGAGAAGGGGAGACTTGGACAGAGTTTGGGCCGATAAGACACATTGCCAGACTCAAATCTGTGTTCATAGCTTGGGGGTCAATCCTGGATTGAGCTGTGTCCCATATTCCATCCTTACCCCGGGATCTGAAAGCTGAAACATCTTGTAAGTGTGAATTCTTTCTAAGCATTTATCCCTTTTATTTTCATAACTGTATTGAAGCGTGTCAGTCATTGTTATTATATTTTGTTTATGTAAGTATTGTACCTAATAGTCATATTAAAGTTAGCCTTAATACGTGAGTTCTTGTTGTTGCACGGATCCATTTCCTTGAAGGAGTGTATTTTATTTTTTTAACTGCTGGAGAGCAGTGAGTTGAGCCTGTAAGCATCTTTTTTACTTGTTTTTAGAATATCTGTTAGGAATCAGATTCCTCCCGGCTGATTCCTTTTTGATTATTGAAGGAAAGTGGTGGCAGCGGATATTTTTGGGGTGCTGGAGCTGTCTTGTGGTGCCATTTATGCTTGATTTGCTGCCTGATTGAGAGGTGAGCGCAAGTGGAGATAAATCTACCCCATTACAGTGGACCCAGTCACGTGCTGGTGAGTGGGTACGTGACACCCACATCGATAACATCATGCAGGTGAAGAGCTCACGGTCATGATGCACATTGGCATCAATAAAAAAATGAGAGGTAGATAGGTGGAAAGTCCTTACTTGTAATTTCAGGGACTTAGGTAGTAAATTCAGGCTAAGTCTCAAATATAGTATTTTAGTAAGTACCAGTGAGTCAGTGGTATACTGGGGAAGTTAACAGAGAGACAGCAGACGACTAGGGAAATAAACGTAGTAGAGTCTAAGTCTTTGCTGGCAGTGACCCTCTGTATCAGTTGTTATTCATTTAGCATCACTATTGTACTTGTTTCGTATATGTTATGTATTTAACCCCCTCAAATGTACAGCACCCAAGAAATAATGGCACTATAAAATTAATAATAATAATAATAATAATAATAATAATAATAATAATAATAATAAAATGGCTCAATAATTGATGCAGGAAGTAAGGGTTTGGGTTCTTGGAGAACTGGAATGACATTCATTACCATATTTGCATACATACATACTGCTTTATGCTAACTATTTATTTATGTTTTGGAGGTTGGCAAGACAATCAGCAAAAAAACAATATTGTGGCATTAGAATTTTTTATGGTCACCATTTGGCATAAATAAGGTTATATTTTAATACTATTTTTATTTATGGTTGTAGTGATACCAAGTATGTTTAAAATTGTTATTGCATTCCTTTTTATACAATGTAGGGAAAATAAGGGGGCTATGAACTGTTAATATTATTTTTTATATATTTTTAACTTTCATTTTTTTTTTATAGTTTCTCTACGGACTATGGGGTACAATTGCTTGCACACTACATTACATTTCACATGTTTTTCAGCATAGCGTCCAAGAAATGGTCTTCTATTAAACCATGACTCTGACTTGATGTAATAAGTGCATTAAGATGGTAGACTTTCATTAAGTCCCTAGCTGCTATGACAACTGAACATCTCATCGACAAAGAGGGCACTGGTTTGAATGGTGTTTGCATCCTGCACTGACTGCAGCATCTGACCAGTTAAAAAGATGGAACTGGAGTTATCTCTGATCCTAGCTACTGGCAGTAAGTGCCAGCTACAAATCCCAAGCCTGCTTCATAGTCCTTTGCCAGTACAGTTGTGCTCAAAAGTTTACAGACCCCGGCTTTTTTGGCCTTTTTTCAGAGAATATGAATGATAGCACAAAAACTTTTTTCCACTCATGGTTCGTGGTTGGGTGAAGCCATTTATTATCAAACTACTGTGCTTTCTCTTTTTTTAATCATGACAACCAAAAACATCCAAATGACCCTGATCAAAAGTTTACATACCCCAGTTCTTAATACCATGTAATGCCCCTTCTAACATCAATGACAGCTTGAAGTCTTTTGTGGTAGTTGTGGATGAGGCTCTTTATTTTCTCAGATGGTAAATCTGCCCATTCTTCGTGACAAAAAGCCTCCAGTTCCTGTAAATTCCTGGGTTGTCTTGTATGAAATGATCTGCTGTAGCCAATGACAGGTCGACTTGGCCTTGTATTATGGATCGCTGTCATGTTGGAACGTCCAAGTACGTCCCATGTGCAGCTTCCGAGCTGATGAGTGCAAATGTGCCTCCAGTATTTGCTGATAATGTGCTACATTCATCTTTACTTCAACTTTGACTAAGTTTCTTGTGCCTTTGTAGCTCACACATCCCCAAAACATAAGTGAACCACCTCCGTGCTTTAACAGTAGGAATGGGGTTCAATTCATCATAACCTTGCTGAAACATTAAATGTAACGTTTATGGTTGCGCCTAGAGATGAGCGAATTTTCTCACAAATTCATTCGCCAACTTTGCTGAATTTCCCCCACAAAACCATTTTTGTTTTGAATTACTTTAGGATGAATCGCATTAAAAAACAGCTATTTCCTGGATGCACAGAGCCTGTAGGTGCTGTAGAACGTTGTGCCATGCTTAAATATGCAGAGGGATCTTGGGTTTTGGGCTTCATACAATGCTGTGTTTTTAGTATGACACGCAATTGACTGCCATCGCTAAATTTGAATCATTCACTCTAAAATTTCCCCGGGCACTTAAGGGGCAAAACTGACCAAAAACTGAAGCGGGAATGCAGCCTGACAAAGTAATGGCAGCGGCAGCTGGAACAAAACAAGCTTAGGGCTAAGAAACCTACCAAGCATCAAAGAACACAGTAATAGGTTACTGGAGCTGGCACAGGTCTCACACAGTAAGGGACGTCACAGCAGAGGTCACTACCATGAGGCCAGAGCTTTAAACCGTCACAGAATTTTACAGAACCTGTTCTGTTAAACTCTG
Source organism: Phyllomedusa bahiana (assembly GCA_025379985.1). Taxonomy (NCBI): domain Eukaryota; kingdom Metazoa; phylum Chordata; class Amphibia; order Anura; family Hylidae; genus Phyllomedusa; species Phyllomedusa bahiana. The sequence continues at coordinate 45,189 of JAODAL010018265.1, forward strand.
ATACATGTAGAGGCGCCCCCCCAAATGAGTGGAGAGGTGTGGGCAGTAATTTTCATTGACGATTGTGATCATTTTGCCCTTCCCTTTCATCCTCCAGTGTCCGCTTTCAGTCAATATTCCATCAGTATTGCTAAGGCCAAAAACAAACAGGAGTTGATCCTAAACAGAGATGACCAGTAAATGGGATATTTGCATGTTTTCTGTGTTTTGTATCCACTCCTGCTTTTGGCTAGACAATCCTGATCCTTCCCATTCCTTCTGACAGGGAAAAAGAAGGGGAAAACCAAACATAGTGGCAACACCATAGAGTGGTGAGGGTGGAAACACATTAGAAAACCACAGGGTGGTTTTGAGTGAGACAGGGTCACTTGGGACAGCAGTTGAAATTCTGGAGGTGGCAGCAACATCAGGGGCCCACAAAGTGGAACAATGACACAGTGTGAGATGACGTCATCAACAGCAGCAGCAGAGGTCAAGAGTGGCACAATGACAAATTCTGGAGTGGAAAAAAACAGGAGTTTGGCGCACTTTAAACACTGATTTATTGTGCCTTAAAACTGGTGTTGTGGCGCCTCTTTTTCTGACATATCGCCCAAAGTCTAATAGTGCTCCTTTTTTGTTAAGTCTTCACTACTTGTAGGCAGTACAATCTGGAGGATATACTGTTTTGACTGATGCAAAACACCCCAAAAAGGGGTAAATTTTGATATAGTTTATCCCCACAACAAATACATAACTATTTTCAGATTGTCATTTTATGGTTTTTTCATCTGCAATTTTTTTGTTTTTTCATTAACATAGCCGTATATGGGCTTGTTTTTTGCAGAACAAGTTGAAATTTTGGTGATACAATTTTAATCATGATTCACTAGAAAGCCCAAAATTAATTTGTGGGGTGAAATTGTTAAAAAACACAAAACTATATCTTTTTAAAGAGGTTTGGGTTAACAGAGTTCATCATGTGGAATAAATGACATTGATCTTTATACGGCGGGTTAAGTATGGATTTTAGCTATACCAAATTCATACAGTTTTCTTTATGTTTTACTGCCAAAATAAAATAAAAATCAAGGTTGTTTCATTTGCCTTGTTTCATTTGCCTTGCATCAGAATTTTCTGTGACAAATCAACAACCTATGTGAGGGCTCGTATTTTGTGTGCAGAAGTATGGTTTGTATTGGTACAATTAGGGACACTTGACTTTTTCTTCACTTTTTATTCCAATTTCAATGAGGGAGGAAAAGGTTTTTTGTTGTTTTTTTGGTTTTTTTATGACATTCACCAATTATTTTAATGTCTTTACTGATTTTCCTTTTTTTATTTGTAAAATGGGAAAAGTGGGTGTTTTTAACCCCTTACCACAGCGCACCGTCTTTTGACGTCAGCTTGGGGCAGGTCGTTCGTCTACAGCGACGTCTTTTGGTGTCAAACCCCAAAAAAATAAAATTTTCAATTATTTATAGGTGAACTTAAACTATTCCCCCATAAAGTTCAACTTGTCTGAATAAAACTAGGCCTCATACAATTGCGTCATTGAAAAAATAAAAAAGTTACAACTTTTTGAAACGCGAGGAGGCAAAAACAAAAAAAATGTTCTGGTCATGAACTACTTTTTCAGGCCTGGGGCTTAAGGGGGTTAAACTTTTACTTTTTTAATAGTATAAATGCTTTTATTTACTTTTTTTACAGTAATATTTAGTCCACTAGGGTACATACATAGAAATATCTGGGGAATTTAATTAGACCCCAATGTCTTTAACAACTAAAAGGAAACCCATGAGGTTAGCACCATTTTGCAATGGCTTAGATGCTGCAATCACATTATCTAAGTAGTTAACTGTTGGGATCTACATTATCTCCAATACTTGCCATTAACTGCGGGTGTTACCTTAAGAAACATTTAAAGACACTGGGCAGGAGCGGACTTGGCAATTTACACCTGTTCCATACCCCCAAAAATGCCACCATGCTATAAATGCATGGTGTAATGCGGTAAGGTGTAATGAACAACAAAGATAAACTTTGAAAGATAATTTATGTTATCACAGCACAGAAAGTTGTCTCAATGTTTTCGATCCTTTTCATGGAAAAGTAAATCACCTTAATTTTAAAAGTTGCTGCCTAAACATTTTGTCTCGTTAGTAGACTTTAAACTGCTTCCATTATACTCAGAGATTTAAACCACTACCAGTATTTATTTTATTTATTCTTGCTACCCTCATTTCCACCCTTTATGACCCCAAATATTCATCTCCCACTGTAATGTAGCAAACTGAAAATTAAATGTATTCTGGATTATCATTAAACCATGTCTCAGATGGTGAGTCATCACCCCCTCTGTGTGAATGGAAATTGTAGCATGGGCCTTTAGATTCTCACCCCAGCCCTTTGACTGTTTAATTACTGAAGTGTTTAGATAACATGGGTATTATGAGTTTATGGCCAAAGTTGTATATGCAAGCTGTCCAGAATACCTGATGACCTATGACCTCCCCCCCCAATCATAAAATCATTGGGCATAACATGCAGAGGTCATTGTTCGCTCCACAGCAGAAGCGCAGTCCGTGATTGCCATCCTGTGGCGATAGTGAGCAACCACCCTCATAAGACAATCAAGTTTCCACCCACCTCATTATATTTTCAGCCAGTAAAAGAGTAGGCAAATATGAGAGAGAAGGGGAGACTTGGACAGAGTTTGGGCCTATAAGACACAGTGCCAGACTCAAATCTGTGTTCATAGCTTGGGGGTCAATCCTGGATTGAGCTGTGTCCCATATTCCATCCAAACCCCTTGGATCTGAAAGCTGAAACATCTTGTAAGTGTAAAATTCTTTCTAAGCATTTAATCCCTTTTATTTTCATAAACTGTATTGAAGCGTGCCAGTCTTTTGTTATTATATTTTGTTTATGTAAGTATTGTACCTAATAGTCATATTAAAGTTAGCCTTAATACGTGAGTTTTTTTGTTGTTGCACGGATCCATTTCCTTGAAGGAGTGTATTTTATTTTTTTAACTGCTGGAGAGCAGTGATGAGCCTGTAAGCTTTTTTTTTACTTGTTTTTAGAATATCTGTTAGGAAATCAGATTCCTTCCGGCTGATTCCTTTTTGATTATTGAAGGAAGGGGGTGGGCAGCGGATAATTTTTGGGTGCTGGAGCTGTCTTGTGGTGAAAATTTATGCTTGATTCGCTACCTGATTGAGAGGTGAGCGCAAGTGGAGATAAATCTAACCCCATTACAGGGACCCAGTCACGGCGGGAGGGGGAAACGTGACACCCACATCGATAACATCATGCAGGTGAAGAGCTCACGGTCATGATCAAAATTGGCATCAATAAAAAAATGAGAGGTAAAATGGGTTTGGAAAAGTCCTTACTTGTAATTTCAGGGACTTAGGTAGTAAATTCAGGCTAAGTCTCAAATATAGTATTTAGTAAGTACCAGTGAGTCAGTGGTATACTGGGGAAGTTAACAGAGAAAACACAGAAACTAGGGAAATAAACTAAGTAGAGTCTAAGTCTTTGCTGGCAGTGACCCTCTGATCAGTTGTTATTCATTTAGCATCACTATTGTACTTGTTTCGTATATGTTATGTATTTAACCCCCTCAAATGTACACACCCAAGAAATAATGGCACTATAAAATAAATAATAATAATAATAAAAATATAAAATAATAAAATAAAATAATAATAATAAAATGGCTCAAAAAATTGATGCAGGAAGTAAGGTTTGGGTTCTTGGAGAACTGGAATGACATTCATTACCATTTTTGCATACATACATACTGTTTTTATGCTCACTATTTATTTATTTTTTTGGAGGTTGGCAAGACAATCACAAAAAAACAATTTTTTTTTTGGGCATTAGAATTTTTTTATGTTCACCATTTGGCATAAATAAGGTTATATTTTAATACTATTTTTTTTTATGGTTGTAGTGATACCAAGTATGTTTAAAATTGTTATTGCATTTCCTTTTTATACAATGTAGGGAAAAAAGGGGGCCTATGAACTGTTAATATTATTTTTTTTTATATTTTTAACTTTCATTTTTTTTTTATAGTTTCTCTACGGACTAGGGGGTACAATTGGCTTGCACACTACATTACATTTCACATGTTTTTCAGCATAGCCCAAGAAATGGTCTTCTATTAAACCATGACTCTGACTTAAATTTAATAAGTGCATTAAGATGGTAGACTTTTATTAAGTCCCTAGCTGCTATGACAACTGAACATCTCATCGACAAAGAGGCACTGGTTTGAATGGTGTTTGCATCCTGCACTGACTGCAGCATCTGACCAGTTTAAAAAGATGGAACGGAGTTATCTCCCGATCCTAGCTACTGGCAGTAAGTGCCAGCTACAAATCCCAAGCCTGCTTCATAGTCCTTTGCCAGTACAGTTGTGCTCAAAAGTTTACAGACCCCGGCTTTTTTGGCCTTTTTTCAGAGAATATGAATGATAGCACAAAAACTTTTTTCCACTCATGGTTCGTGGTTGGGTGAAGCATTTATTATCAAAATACTGTGCCTTTCTCTTTTTTAATCATGACAACCAAAAAACATCCAAATGACCCGATCAAAAGTTTACATACCCCATTCTTAATACCATGTAATGCCCCTTCTAACATCAATGACAGCTTGAAGTCTTTTGTGGTAGTTGTGGATGAGGCTCTTTATTTTCTCAGATGGTAAATCTGCCCATTCTTCGTGACAAAAAGCCTCCAGTTCCTGTAAATTCCTGGGTTGTCTTGTATGAAATGATCTGCTGTAGCCAATGACAGGTCGACTTGGCCTTGTATTATGGATCGCTGTCATGTTGGAACGTCCAAGTAAAGTCCCATTGCAGCTTCCCCGAGCTGATTGAGTGCAATGTGCCTCCAGTATTTTTCTGATAATGTGCTAAAATTCATCTTTACTTCAACTTTGACTAAGTTTCTTGGGGCCTTTGTAGCTCACACATCCCCCAAAACATAAGTGATCCACCTCCGTGCTTTACAGTAGGAAATGGTTCAATTCATCATAAGCCTTGCTGAAACATTAAATGTAACGTTTAATGGTTCGCCTAGAGATGACGAATTTCTCACAAATTCAGTTCGCCAACTTGCTGGGAATTTCCCGACAAAATCCATTTGTTTTGAATTACTTCAGGATTTAATCGCATTAAAAAAACACTATTTCCCCGGATGCACAGAGCCTGTAGGTGCTGTAGAACGTTTTTTGCCATGCTTAAATATGCAGAGGGATCTTTGGTTTTTGGGCTTCATACAATGCTGTGTTTTAGTATACACCAATTTACTGCCATCCTATTAGAAAACATTCACTCTAAAATTCCCTGGCACTTAAGGGGCAAAACGACCAAAAAGCTGAAGCGGGAATGCAGCCTGACAAAGTAATGCAGCGCAGCTGGAACAAGAACAAACTGAGGGCTAAGATCCTACCATAGCATCAAAGAACACATTAATAGGTTACTGGAGCTGGCACAGGTCTCAGCACAGTAAGGGGACGTCACAGCAGAGGTCACTCCATGAGGCCAGAGCTTTAAAACCGTCACAGAATAATGACAGAACCTGTTTCTGTTAAACTCTGATACATTAGATGGCCCCCCCAAATGAGTGGAGAGGGTGTCGGCAGTAATTTTGCATTGACGTTGTGATCATTTTTGCCCTTCCTTTCATCCGTCAGTGTCCGTCTTTCAGTCAATAATCATCAGTATTGCTAAGGCCAAAAAAACAGGAGTTGATCCTAAACAGAGATGACGAGTAAATGGGATATTTGCATATCTTCTGTGTTTTGTATCCACTCCTGCTTTTGGCTAGACAATCCTGATCCTTCCCATTCCTTCTGACAGGTAAAAAGAAGGGGAAACCAAACATAGTGGCAATGTCATAGAGTGGTGAGGGTGGAAACAAAATTCGGAAACCACAGGGTGTTCCAGTGTGACAGCGGTCACTTGGCAGCAATGACAAATTCTGGAGGTGGCAGCAACATCAGGAGCCCACAAAGTGGAACAATGACACAGTGTGGAGGAGACGGCATCAACAGCGGCAGCAGCATGAGGTCAGAGAGTGGCACAATGACAAATTCTGGAGGTGGAAAAAACAGGAGTAGGCGCACTTTACACTGATTTATTGTGCCTTAAAACTGGTGATGTGGCGCCTCTTTTCTGACATATCGCCCTAAGTCTAATAGTGCTCCTTTTTTGTTAAGTCTTTCACTACGTTGTAGGCAGTACAATCTGATGGATATACTGTATGACTGATGCAAAACACACCAAAAGGGTCATTTTGATATAGTTTATCCCCACAACTATACATAACTATTTTCAGATTGTCATTTTATGGTTTTTTCATCTGCAATTTTTTTGTTTTTTCATTAACATAGCCGTATATGGGCTTGTTTTTTGCAGAACAAGTTGTATTTTTAGTGATACAATTTTAATCATGATTCTACTAGAAAGCCCAAAATTATTTGTGGGGTGAAATTGTTAAAAAACACAATAGCTATATCTTTTTAAAGAGGTTTGGGTTAACAGAGTTCATCATGTGGTATAAATGACATGTGATCTTTATACTGCGGGTTAAGTATGATTTTAGCTATACCAAATTCATACAGTTTTCTTTATGTTTTACTGCCTAAAATAAAATAAAAATCAAGGTTGTTTCATTTGCCTTGTTTCATTTGCCTTGCATCAGAATTTTCTGTGACTATCAACAACCTATGTGAGGGCTCGTATTTTGTGTGCAGAAGTATGGTTTGTATTGGTACAATTTAGGGACACTTGACTTTTTCTTCACTTTTTATTCCAATTTCATGAGGGAGGAAAAGGTTTTTTTGTGTTTTTTTTGGTTTTTTTATGACATTCACCAATTATGTTTAATGTCTTTACTGATTTTCTTATTTATTGGTAAAAGGGGGAAAAGGGTGGGTGTTTTTAAACCCCTTAACCACAGCGCACCGTCTTTTGACGTCAGCTGGTGCAGGCGTTCGTCTACAGCGACGTCTTTTGGTGTCAAACCCAAAAAAATAAAAATTCTGCAATTATTTATAGGTGAACTTAAACTATTCCCCCATAAAGTTCAACTTGTCTCGAATAAAACAGGCCTCATACAATGCGTCATTGAAAAAATAAAAAAGTTACAACTGTTGAAACGCGAGGAGGCAAAAACTAAAAAAAATGTTCTGGTCATGAACTACTTTCAGCCTGGGCTTAAGGGGTTAAACTTTTACTTTTTAATAGTTATAAAAATGCTTTTATTTACTTTTTTTACAGTAATATTTAGTCCATCTAGGGTACATACATAGTATATCTGGGGAATTTAATTAGACCCCAATGTCTTTAACAACTAAAAGGCATCCCATGATGTGTAGCACCATTTTGCAATGGCTTAGATGCTGCAATCACATTATCTAAGTAGTTAACTTTTTGGGATCTACATTATCTCCAATACTTGCCATTAACTGCAGGTGTTACCTTAAGTAACAGTTGAAAGACACTGGGCAGGGAGCGGACTTGGCAAGTACACCTGTTCCATACCTCCATGATGCCACCATGCTATAAATGCATGGTGTAATGCGGTAAGGTGTAGATGAACAACAAAGATAAACTTGAAAGATAAGGTAGTTACACAGCACAAAAAGTTGTCTCAATGTTTTTCGATCCTTTTCATGGAAAAGTAATCACCTTTAAGTTAAAAGTTGCTGCCTAAACATTTTGCCCTCGTTAGTAGACTTAAACTGCTTCCAATTATACTCAGAGATTTAAACCACTACCAGTATTTATTTTATTTATTCTTGCTCCCCTCATTTCCACCCTTTATGCCCCCAAATATTTCATCTCCCACTGTAATGTAGCAAACTGAAAATTAAATGTATTCTGGATTATCATTAAACCATGTCTCAGATGGTGAGTCATCACCCCCTCTGTGTGAATGGAAATTGTAGCATGGGCCTTTAGATTCTCACCCCAGCCCTTTGACTGTTTAATTACTGAAGTGTTTAGATAACATGGGTATTATGAGTTTATGGCCAAAGTTGTATATGCAAGCTGTCCAGAATACCTGATGACCTATGACCTCCCCCCCAATCATAAAATCATTGGGCAAAACCATGCAGAGGTCATTGTTCGCTCCACAGCAGAAGCGCAGCCCCGTGATTGCCATCCTGTGGGATAGTGAGCAACCACCCTCATAAGACAATCAAGTTACCACCCACCTCATTATATTTTCAGCCAGTAAAAGAGTAGGCAAATATGAGAGAGAAGGGGAGACTTGGACAGAGTTTGGGCCTATAAGACACATTGCCAGACTCAAATCTGTGTTCATAGCTTGGGGGTCAATCCTGGATTGAGCTGTGTCCCATTTTCCATCCTTACCCCCGGGATCTGAAAGCGAAACATCTTGTAAGTGTGAATTCTTTCTAAGCATTTATCCCTTTTATTTTCATAACTGTATTGAAGCGGTCAGTCATTGTTATTATATTTTGTTTATGTAAGTATTGTACCTATAGTCATATTAAAGTTAGCCTTAATACGTGAGTTCTTGTTGTTGCACGGATCCATTTCCTTGAAGGAGTGTATTTTATTTTTTTAACTGCTGGAGAGCAGTGAGTTGAGCCTGTAAGCATTTTTTTTACTTTGTTTTTAGAATATCTGTTTTGGAATCAGATTCCTTCCGGCTTGATTCCTTTTGATTTATTGAAGGAAGGTGGTGGCAGCGGATATTTTGGGGTGCTGGAGCTGTCTTGTGGTGCAAATTTTTGCTTGATTCGCTACCTGATTGAGAGGTGACGCAAGTGGAGAATAAAATCTACCCCCTTACAGTGGCCCCCGTCCCCGGCTGGTGAGTGGGTACGTGACACCCACATCGGGTAACATCATTGCAGGTGAAGAGCTCACGGTCAAGATGCACATTGGCATCAATAAAAAAAAAGAGAGGGGAGATAGGTGGAAAGTCCTTACTTGTAATTCAGGGACTTAAAGGGAGTAAATTCAGGCTAAGTCTCAAATATAGTATTTTAGTAAGTACCAGTGAGTCAGTGGTAAAACTGGGAAGTAACAGAGAGACAGCAGAAGACTAGGGGAAAAAACGTAGTAGAGTCTAAGTCTTTGCTGGCAGATGACCCTCTGTATCAGTTGTTATTCATTTAGCATCACTATTGTACTTGTTTCGTATATGTTATGTTTTAACCCCCTCAAATGTACAGCACCCAAGAAATAAATGGCACTATAAAATTAAAATAATAATAATACTAATAATAATAATAATAAATAATAATAAAATGCTCAATAATTGATGCAGGAAGTAAGGGTTTGGTGTTCTTGGGAGAACTGGAATGAAAATTCATTACCAATTTTTCATACATACATACTGCTTTATGCTCACTATTTTTTTATGTTTTGGAGGTTGGCAAGACAATCAGCAAAAAAACAATATTGTGGCATTAGAATTTTTTTTATGTTCACCATTTGGCATAAATAAGGTTATATTTTAATACTATTTTTATTTATGGTTGTAGTGATACCAAGTATGTTTAAAATTGTTATTGCATTCCTTTTTATACAATGTAGGGAAAATAAGGGGGCTATGAACTGTTAATATTATTTTTTATATATTTTTAACTTTCATTTTTTTTTTATAGTTTCTCTACGGACTATGGGGTACAATTGCTTGCACACTACATTACATTTCACATGTTTTTCAGCATAGCGTCCAAGAAATGGTCTTCTATTAAACCATGACTCTGACTTGATGTAATAAGTGGCATTAAGATGGGAGACTTTCATTAAGCCCTAGCTGCTATGACAACTGAACATCTCATCGACAAAGAGGCACTGGTTTGAATGGTGTTTGCATCCTTTCACAGACTGCAGCATCAAACCAGTTAAAAAGATGGAACTGGAGTTATCTCTGATCCTACTACTGGCAGTAAGTGCCAGCTACAATCCCAAGCCTGCTCATAGTCCTTTGCCAGTACAGTTGTGCTCAAATTTTTCAGACCCCGGCTTTTTTGGCCTTTTTCAAGAATATGAATGATAGCACAAAAACTTTTTTCCACTCATGGTTCGTGGTTGGGTGAAGCCATTTATTATCAAACTACTGTGCTTTCTCTTTTTTAATCATACAACCAAAAACATCCAAATGACCCTGACAAAAGATTACATACCCCAGTCTTAATACCATGTTAATGCCCTTCCTAACATCAATGACAGCTTGAAGTTTTTGTGGTAGTTGTGGATGAGGCTCTTATTTTCTCAGATGGTAAAATCTGCCCATTCTTCGTGACAAAACTCCATTCCTGTAAAAATTCCTGGGTTGTCTTGTATGAAATGATCTGCTGTAGCCAATGACAGGTCGACTTGGCCTTGTATTATGGATCGCTGTCATGTTGGAACGTCCAAGTACGTCCCATGTGCAGCTTCCGAGCTGATGAGTGCAAATGTGCCTCCAGTATTTGCTGATAATGTGCTACATTCATCTTTACTTCAACTTTGACTAAGTTTCTTGTGCCTTTGTAGCACACACATCCCCAAAACATAAGTGATCCACCTCCGTGCTTTACAGTAGGAATGGTGTTCAATTCATCATAAGCCTTGCTGAAACATTAAATGTAACGTTTATGGTTGCGCCTAGAGATGAGCGAATTTCTCACAAATTCAGTTCGCCAACTTTGCTGAATTTCCCGACAAAATCCATTTTGTTTTGAATTACTTCAGGATGAATCGCATTAAAAAACAGCTATTTCCTGGATGCACAGAGCCTGTAGGGTGCTGTAGAACGTTGTGCCATGCTTAAATATGCAGAGGGATCTTGGTTTGGTCTTCATACAATGCTGTGTTTTAGTATGACACGCAATTGACTGCCATCGCTATTAGAATCATTCACTCTAAAATTCCCTGGGCACTTAAGGGGGCAAAACTGACCAAAAAGCTGAAGCGGGAATGCAGCCTGACAAAGTAATGGCAGCGGCAGCTGGAACAAGAACAAGCTGAGGGCTAAGATCCTACCATAGCATCAAAGAACACAGTAATAGGTTACTGGAGCTGGCACAGGTCTCAGCACAGTAAGGGGACGTCACAGCAGAGGTCACTCCATGAGGCCAGAGCTTTAAACCGTCACAGAATATGACAGAACCTGTTCTGTTAAACTCTGATACATGTAGAGGCCCCCCCAAATGAGTGGAGAGGGTGTCGGCAGTAATTTTGCATTGACGTTTGTGATCATTTTGCCCTTCCTTTCATCCGTCAGTGTCCGCTTTCAGTCAATATTCCATCAGTATTGCTAAGGCCAAAAACAAACAGGAGTTGATCCTAAACAGAGATGACCAGTAAATGGGATATTTGCATGTCTTCTGTGTTCTGTATCCACTCCTGCTTTTGGCTAGACAATCCTGATCCTTCCCATTCCTTCTGACAGGTAAAAAGAAGGGGAAAACCAAACATAGTGGCAACACCATAGAGTGGTGAGGGTGGAAACAGCATTAGAAAACCACAGGGTGTTCGAGTGAGACAGCGGTCACTTGGCAGCAGCATGTGAAATTCTGGAGGTGGCAGCAACATCAGGAGCCCACAAAGTGGAACAATGACACAGTGTGGAGATGACGTCATCAACAGCCGCAGCATGAGGTCAGAGAGTGGCACAATGACAAATTCTGGAGGTGGAAAAAAACAGGAGTAGGCCACAGAGTGGCACAATGACAGAGTGTGGAGGTCACGACAGGAGCAACAGCATGAGGTCAGAGAATGGCACAATGACATAGTGTGTAGGTCACGGCAGCAGCCACAGCAGCAGCATGAAGTCAGACAGTGGCACAATGACATTCTGGAGGTGGCAAAAATAGGAGTAGGCCACAGAGTGGCAGAATGACAGAGTGTGGAGGTGATGACAGGAGCAACAGCATGAGGTCAGACAGTGGCACAATGACACAGTGTGTAGGTCACGGCAGCAGCCATAGCAGCAGCATGAAGTCAGACAGTGGCACAATGACATTCTGGAGGTGGCAAAACAGGAGTAGGCCACAGAGTGGCACAATGACAGAGTGTGGAGGTGACGACAGGAGCAACAGCATGAGGTCAGAGAATGGCACAATGACACAGTGTGTAGGTCATGGCAGCAGCCACAGCAGCAGTATGAGGTCAGAGAGTGGCACAATGACACATTCTTGAGGTGGCACCAACAGGAGTAGGCCACAGAGTGGCACAATGACAGAGTGTGGAGGTGACGGCAGCAGCAACAGCATGAGGTCAGAGAGTGGCACAATGACAGGGTGTGTAAGTGACAGCAGCAGCATCAGCAGCCGCATGAGGTCAGAGACTGGCACAATGACAGGGTGTGGAGGGCACAGCACCAGCAACAGCAGCAGCAGCATGAGGTCCGAGATTGGCACAATGACACAGTGCGGAGGTCACGGCACCAGCAATAGCAGCAGCAGCAGCATGAGCTCATAGAGTGGCACAATTACAGAGTGTAAAGATGGTGGTAGGCAGATGGAGAAACTGGCAGTAGATGTGTGAAATCAGGTGGGTGGCAGCATCAGAATAGTGGCTGAGGCAGGTAGTTCTAACCCAGACTCATTTCTCAAAGTTTTGGTGAGACATCATGGCTGATGTAATCTGATGCCTAAGGCATTGGTGTGTGGAAATCCTGGCCGATCCACGCCTGATTCATCTTGAAAAAGGTCAGTCATTCCACATTTCCAGTGGACAAGCGAGTTCTCCTTGGGGTAACGATGGCCCCTGCCGCACTGAACACCCGCTCTGATGCCACACTACTAGCCGGGCAGGACAGCTTCTCCACTGCAAACTCAGCAAGTTGCGGCCACAATCCAGTTTGGCCCCAGAAAGTCCAGCGGATCTTCTAACTGGGGTGGCAGCGTGCTGTCCAAGTAGGCTACCAGCTGTTGGTTCAGGGTCTGCTCAAGGTCCTGCTGCTGCTGCTGCTGCTGCTGGCGAGTGCCCTCCTCACTAGGCGGGTGAAGGAAGCTGCTTATCAGCAAAGGCGGGACGACGAGTAGGCAGAGGTAGGCGATCGCCTAGGGCGCCTACCTCTGCCTAACCCTAAGGGGCGCAGGCAGGGCCCCGAACGTCGCCGGGCTCCAGGCCGCTGCCATGGGCCTGAAGCGCCGGCCGCCTCTTCGACCGCTTTCTGCGGAGCAGAGAGCGAGGCTCCTGCTCGTAGACAGTGTCGGACCCGCTCACCGGAGGATCGCTGGATCCTCCGGTAAGCTGCAGGGCCGACACAGCGGGGCCACCGGGTCCTCATAGCACTGAGAACCCACCGTGGCCCCGTGCGCCTCAGCCGGCAGCGTCGCGAGGACGCGATGTCATCGCGACGCTACCTCTCCTCGGGCGCACAGCGCGGCATAGGCCGTGCACCCGAGGAGCTGCCGGAGGAGCGTCCCGGCGCTGGAGGCGTGATGACATCATCACGTCTCCAGTGTCGGACTGAAGAGGAGCGCGCGGCCGGGACTGAAGAGGAGCGTGCGGCCGGGAAGCGGGTAAGTATTAATGTTGTTATTTTTAAATGCCTGCCTGTGGCTCCCTATAATGCCTGCCTGTGGCCCCCTATATACTACCTGTGGCCCCTATAATGCCTGCCTGTGTGCCCCCTATATACTGCCTGTGGCCCCCTATAATGCCTGCCTGTGGCCCCCTATAATGCCTGCCTGTGGCCCCATATATACTGCCTGTGGCCCCCTATAATGCCTGCCTGTGGCCCCCTATATACTGCCTGTGGCCCCCTATAATGCCTGCCTGTGGCCCCCTATAATGCCTGCCTGTGGCCCCCTATATACTGCCTGTGGCCCCCCCATAATGCCTGTGGACCCCTATATACTGCCTGTGGACCCCTATAATGCCTGCCTGTGACCCCCTATAATACCTGCCTGTGGCCCCCTATATACTGCCTGTGGCCCCCCCATAATGCCTGTGGCCCCCTATATACTGCCTGTGGCCCTCTATAATACCTGCCTGTGGCCCCTATAATGCCTGCCTGTGGCCCCCTATATACTACCTGTGGCCCCCCCCATAATGCCTGTGGCCCCCTACATACTGCCTGTGGCCCCCCTATATACTGCCTGTGGCCCCCTATAATGCCTGCCTGTGGCCCCCTATATACTGCCTGTGGCCCCCCATAATGCCTGTGGCCCCCTATAAAGCCTGCCTGTGGCCCCCTATAATGCCTGCCTGTGGCCCCCTATAATACCTGCCTGTGGCCCCCTATACTGCCTGTGGCACCCCATAATGCCTGTGGCCCCCTATATACTGCCTGTGGCCCTCTATAATACCTGCCTGTGGCCCCCTATAATGCCTGCCTGTGGCCCCCTATATACTACCTGTGGCCCCCCATAAATGCCGTGGCCCCCTAAAATATTTGCCTGTGGCCCCCTATAATGCCTGCCTGTGGCCCTTATATACTGCCTGTGGCCCCTAAAAATGCCTGCCTGTGTGCCCCCTATATATTTGCCGGGTGGCCCCTATAATGCCTGTGGCCCCTATAATGCCTGTGGCCCCCTATAATGCCTGCCTGTGTGCCCCCTATATAATGCCTGTGGCCCCCTATATACTGCCTGTGGGCCCCTATAATGCCTGCCTGTGTGCCCCCTATATACTGCCTGTGGCCCCTATAATGTCTGCCTGTGCCCCCTATATACTGCCTATGTGCCCCCTATAATGCCTGCCTGTGGCCCCCCTATAATGCCTGCCTGTGGCCCCTATAATGCCTACCTGTGGCCCCCTATATACTGCCTGTGGCCCCTATAATGCCTGTGTGCCCCCTATATACTGCCTGTGGCCCCCTATAATGCCTGCCTGTGTGCCCCTTATATACTGCCTGTGGCCCCTATAAAGCCTGCTTGAGCCCCTATACGGCTGCTTGAGCCCCTATACGCCTGTCTCAGCCCCCATATGCCTGCCTGTGGCCCCTAGTTATATACCTGCCTGTGTGCCCCTATATATCTGACTGAGCCCCTATAGCTATATAACCTGCCTGAGTGCCCCTATATCTATATACCTGCCTGAGAGTGCCCCTATACCTATATACCTGCCTGAGAGTGACCCTATATCTATATACCTGCCTTAGAGTGACCTTATATACCTGCCTGAGTGCCCCTATTTTTTATATACCTACCTGTCTAAGGGGACAATATACATATACCTGCCTGACTGAAGGGCATATCTATATACCCTGTCTAACTGAGGGGGCTTATATACCTATAAGTAAGGAGTTGCTGGAAATGTGAGGATTCTAAGATATTTGTGTCTATATTTTGCAGGGATGAGTATTGGCCGGGAGCAATCAGCGAGAAGGTGTGAACCGGATGGAGAAGAAAAGGGAAAGTGAACGACGCTGATCAGAAAAGACGTCTCCTATAAGTCACTAAATGTAACTGCAGTGTAATCACTTATATTTCTGCAGAGCGTCTACTTACAACTAGTATCTACCACTATCTGGTCACTGTATGGCGGTGGTATATGTACAACTGATGTAACATGTGGGGGTCGCGGGTTTAGTCAGGGTCTGGCAGGATTATTTGAGCCTTTAGTATGATAGTTTGGGTCTTGTTTTGAAAGGGGTGTTTTAAGTAACAATCATTCGTTCCGGTAGATTTGCTCCAGTATCGGTGGATTATTTTTGGGGATTGTTATTTGTAATGTATTTTTACCTGTCATACGGAGGGGAGCGATTTTGAAAAGCTAATTTGTCAGGGCTGAATTTCCTAATTTCCCTTTTACAGTGACTCTGAGGGATGGACTGGAGTATATGGAGTATGCAGAAAATTAGTGACAGGACCTGGGGCAGGGGTGAGAGGAATTAGTGTTGTGGGGGGGGGGGCATACTTTTTTTTTTTTTTTTGGGGGGGGGGGCGCCATTGGCTGTACTTGCCTAGGGTACCAAAATGCCTTGTCCTGGCCCTGCTCATCAGTGACTCCAAACTTAGGTTGCTGCTGATGGAGCTGGTACTAATCCTACCCCCCCACCTTCCCACAATGACAGAGAGTGGAGGTGACGGCACGGCACAGAGAGAGGAGTGTGGGCTGCCAGCCTCACGTCCGGACTTGTATAGTGTGGTGACGTCACAGAATCCCGCCGGTCTCTGATTGGCTTCATCTCTGCACATGTCATTGAGGGTCCTCCTTTCTTCCTCCCAGAGTTCTCTGCCCCATGTAACACCATGTGCTTGCGGCCATTTTATCAATTAAAAACACGCTTCGTTCCCGTAAATTACCCCAAACTTCGACTTCGTTCAGAACCGAAGTTTTCCTGAAATTCTAAACGAAGTCCACTTCGTTAGAATCAATTCGCCCATCTCTAGTTGCGCCCAAAAAGTTAAATTTTGGTCTCATCCCCCCAAATTACCTTGTTCCAGAAGTTTTCTTCTCGACCATGCAGCCCAATTTTCTTCAAGTGCTTCCTTATTGTGCATCTTGAAACAGCCACACCGCTAGTTTTCAGAGAGTCCTGTATTTCAGCTAATGATATTTGTGGGTTTTTCTTTGCATCCTGAACAATTTTCTTGGCCGTTGTGGCCGAACTTTTTGTTGGTCTACCTGACTGTGGTTTGATTTTTACAGAGCCCCTGATTTTCCATTTGTTAATCACAGTTATCAGGCGAAAACTTTTGATCAGAGTCATTTGGATGTTTTTGGTTGTCATTATGATTTAAAAATAGAAAACACGGTAGTTTGCAATAAATGACCTAACCCAACCACGAACCATGAATGGAAAAAAAGTTTTTGTGTTATCATTCATATTCCCTGAAAAAAGGTTAAGAAAGCAAAAATTCTGCCGGAGTGTGTAAAGTTTGGAGCACAACTATGTAATAATGTCAGAAATGGGAACCCTAGGCTCACTTAGGGTGGTTTGATAAACGGAAATCTTTGTGACATTTATTTCTGGCATTTCTTTAGTGCATTATTTTCTTGTCCCTAAATCCTTCAACCATATAACTTGTAAAAAAAAAGCAATATGAAAGCGACTGGAAATGGCATAAAATGTCAATAATTGTGTGTGTATAGTTCCTTAATTTCAATAGATTTTTTACCTGCCCTTACTACTGAAAGTTAGTCCTGTCATTGCAAACGACCTAACAAGCCTACCTTTACATATTGCAGTTTTAGCATGGTGAATGATAAATTTGCCTGTGTTCCATAAGATAACTCTGTATTAAAAATTACAAATAAATTAGGTTTTAACACTAGATTATATGAGTATGGTGTGTGCTCTAAACCCTTGCATGTAAAAAGGTTGGACATGTCTTCTAAATTTAGGACTGTTGTTACTCTAAAAAATACAAAAATCTTGATTTCTTTATCCACTAGTAGTGTTGAGCGATTGCGTTGGCTATCGAGATCGATCGATAGTCGATAGTCGGCCGCTATCGATAAGGTTTTTCGATAGTGAGCATCGATTATGCGCGATGACCATTAAAGTCTATGGGAGAGCAACAAAAACCCTTTATTATTACACCCAAACAAGGCTGGAGAAGCTGAAATTAAAATCCACAACAGTCAAATGGATACGTGCTACACTAGGCAACACATTAGGTTATAAAAGTCACAGAAAAAAAGTCACAGACCATTTACTATCCTGTCTTGTACCCCAGCCTGACCCTTAAAACCCGCATCACCCACAAATTAAAAAGTGCCAGGGAAAGGGAGTATGGGTTTGAACCTCATGTTACTTGAACTGGACATTGAATATCCCTGTCCTGGAACGCAGCATGAGCCCCAAACCTGCATGACCCCACATTTAAAAAGTGCCGCAAAAAGGAGTCTTTCAACCACCATTTTAGTTTAAACTGGGACATTGACTATACCTCTCCTGGGCCACAGCATGAGCCCAAACCTGCATGACCCCCACATTTAAAAAGTGCCGGAAAAGGAGTCTTTCAACCCCATTTTAGTTTCACTGGACAGACTAACCTGCCCGGGCACGCATGAGCCCAACTGCATGCCCCCCACTTTTAAAAAGTGCCGAAAAAGGAGTCTTTAAACCACCATTTTTTTTATGGACATTGACAAACCCCGCCCTGGCCCACAGTATGAGCCCCAAACCTGCATGAACCCCCACATTTAAAAGTCCCGGGAAAAAAAGGAGTCTTTCAACCACCATTTTAGTTCAATGGACATTGACTATCCCTGCCCTGGGCCACACCAAGAGCCCCAAACCTGCCTGACCCCCATTTAAAAAGTGCCGGAAAAAGGAGTCTTTCAACCACCATTTTAGTTTCACTGGACATTGACATATACCTGTCCGGGGCCACAGCATGAGCCCCAAACTGCATGACCCCCACATTTAAAAAGTCCCCGAAAAAGGAGTCTTTCAACCACCATTTTATTTTTCACGGACATTGATTTATACCTGTCCTGGCCACAGCATGACCCCAAACTGCAGGGCCCCAATTAAAAAGTGCCCAAAAGGAGTCTTTCAACCATTTAGTTTCACTGGACATTGACTAACCTTCCGGGCCACGCATGACCCCAACCTGCATGACCCCACTTAAAAAAGTGCCGGAAAAAGGAGTCTTTCAACCACCATTTTAGTTGAACTGGACATTGACTATCCCTGTCTGACGCGTATGCCCATTAAACCTGTTGACCCCAATTAAAAGTGCGGGAAAAGGTCTTTGAACCACATTGTCTTTTGAACTGGACATTAACTAATCTGTCCTGTACCCGTTTTAAACCATTAAACCTGTCTGACCACAGATTAAAAAGTGCTGGGAAAAGGAGTCTTTCAACCACCATTTTAGTTGAACTGGCATTGACTATACCTTTTTGGACCGCATATGACCTTTAAAACCTGTCTGCCCCCCAAAATTTTAAAAGTGCCGGGAAAAGGAGTCTTTAAAACCACCATTTTAGTTTCACTGGACATAGTCTATCCCCTGTCCTGAGCCCACAGCATGAGCCCAAACCTGCATGACCCCATTTTTAAAAAAGTGCGGAAAAAGGAGTTCTTTCAACCACCATTTTAGTTTCACTGGACATTGACTATACCTGTCCTGTACCCCTAAACCTGTTTGACCCACAGATCACAAAGTGGCACTATGCTTTTTTGTACAGGACTGTCATTTAGTAAATGTTTTGGTAACTGACATTTGTTGTACAGAATTTATTTGGGGAAAGTTTTATTTATAGTTTTACATTATTATCATTTTGCTTTTTTTTTCAAGGTGATAACATACAACATACCCCCCTTTCCCTGCAGTTTTTAAAGGTATTTTTTTACATGTGTAGATGTGTTCATTCGTCCACACACCCCATAAGTAAAAAAAATTGTCCTAATCATCCCCAAAAACACTTCTTAGTTGAGAAGACATTTGCCCTCCTGGCTTCTGAGAGTGATTCAGCCAAATCAAATTCAATGGTTTCATTTTTCCCCCAAAAACCCTTTTCAGTGATTAGGGAAAAGACTCCCCTGGAGATCAAATGATGCGGACCCCTAGACTGCTGGATTGCAGGTTGCATTAACCACTGAAGAACGATTGGTGACTGTTCGTTACTGAGATTTCACAGGGCCCCTGACCCAGCGATGACGGGCCCTTGAGGGGTCCTGCAACTGACGATCTGCTGGCATGGTGTTGTCGCCAGCACTGGAAGGAGCACCTTCTCTCGTACCTTACCCCCAATGTCGTACCCCCTCTTTGCTTGCTTCCCACCTGAATTTCGCTCCATGTTCAGAAAGATAAAAAATTTGAGAAGGTATGGAAGAGTTTTGGAAAGTCTTTATTAAAAGACGGCAAATCACAGCAATTCTCAAATCCCCCAAATCAAAAAAAAATTGCTGGATTGAAATTTTAAGTGCTAGGTAACCCCTATCAACAAAGCTTGACTGACCAAAAGTGAAAAAAAACCCCCTGTCTGAAATGTTACAGATAATAACGTATTTTTGGCACCTATCAATTCACCTGTGGTGACTGCAAAATGCTGTATTCAAATTTAACTGCAAAGTAGCTCATCAACAAAGCTTGACTGACCAAAAGTGAAAAAAACACCTGTCTGAAAGTATACGGGGTAATAAAAAGTATTTTTGGCACATATCGTACACCCGTGGTGACTACAAAGTTGCTTGGGTTCCAAATTTAACGCAAGGTGGCTCTATCAACAAAGCTGGCCTGCGCCAAAGTGAAAAAAACATGTATCTGAAATGTATACGGGATAATAAAAGGTATTTTTTGGACCTATCAATTCACCTTTTGGTGACTACAAATTGCTGTATTTAAATTTAACTGCCCAAAGTAAGCTCTATCAACAAAGCTTGACTGACCAAAAGTGAAAAAAACACCTGTCTGAAATGTATACGGATAATAAAAAGTTTTTTTGGCACCTATCAGTACACCTGTGGTGACTACAAAGTTGCTGGATTCAAATTTAACTGCAAGGTGGCTCTATCAACAAAGTGGCTGCGCCAAATTGAAAAAAAACACGTATGTGAAATGTATACGGGATAATAAAAGGTATTTGTGGCACCTATCAGTACACCTGTGGTGACTACAAAATTGCTGTATTCAAATTTAACTGCAAAGTAGCTCTATCAACAAAGCTTGACTAACCAAAGTGAAAAAAAACAAACCCGTCTGAAATGTATACGGATAATAAATGGTATTTTTGGGGACCTATCAATTCACCTGTGGTGACTACAAAATTGCTGTACTCAAATTGAACTGCAAAGTAGCTCTATCAAAAAGCTTTGACTGACCAAAAGTGAAAAAAACAACTGTCTGAAATGTATACGGATAATAAAAGGGATTTTTGGCTCCCAGAAGGAAACATGTGGTGACGACAAATTTGCTGGATTCAAATTTACTGCAAGGTGGTTATCAACAAAATGGCCTGCCCAAAGTGAAAAAAAACACCTGTCTGAAATGTATACGGGATAATAAAAGGTATTTTTTGGCACCTATCAACCTGTGGTGACTAAAAATTGCTGGATTCAAATTTAAATGCAAGGTGGCTATATAAACAAATCTGGGGCTGGGCAAATTGAAAAAGAGAACACCTATCTGAAATGTATACTGATAATAAAAGTGGAGTTTTGCACCTAACAAATAGACCTGCAGTTACTAGAAAAGATCTGTATCTAATTATAAGGCAATTTCAAGTCTAAACAAAGTTTTGTCTGTACAATATCCAGTTTCCTTTATAGAGCTTGTCTGTGTTCGCCGCGCCCCCCCAAACTCCTCCCCGTGACTTTACAGAGGTAGATGCGCCTTTAAAATTCTCGCCTAACTACCTGAAATCTGCAAATCTTGATCTAAAATAAGTTCTAAGGATCACAGCTAAAAGTAGAGCTGTCTCTGTGAAAAAATAGAATAATTTCGCTGAGCTGTTTGCTGGTGTTTGGACAGAGGCAGAGGCACGTCCTACTGCTATGAGACGCTGACACACAATGATCATGAACAGGAAGGGCTATTCTATGTAAAACGAGGTCATGTGATTTTTCCAGCCAATCGCAACCATACACATCCCATTCATTGGGCGGGCGCACAACATCTCACCCTGCTCTATTCTGTAAGCTGATTGCTGGCCACCAAAATGACAGGAAGCTCCGAAATGCACGATATTAATATATTATCACAGATTTTAACCTAAATTATCGCGTGATCTAAAAAATCCGATCAACGTGAATACCGTGCCGATTTCAACTTTGTCGATAATAATCGCTCAACATTACTGATAATCATTATGGGAACAATATACACTACTCACAAAAAATTAGGGATATTTGGTATCGTGCCTTGCCTACAAAATGCCTTTGACCCTGGGACTGTTGTATTGGAGGTTCAGCATTCTTCTTGCCAGCAAACAGGGCAATGGTTAACCAGACCTCATCATTAGCAGCTGATGCCCATTTCCCTGTCAAGCTGGCTTTAAAAACCAGATTCTGCTGCCTGTCAGGGCCTGAGTTATCTGAAGTGCAAGCTAAGATCTTGCTCTGTGGCTCCGGCCCTCTGAATTCCTTTAAGTCGTAGCATGCAATGTTGATTTTCTCATCTCAAACAATTTAATGAAACAAAGGCCAACAACAATGGAGGATATATGAAATACGCAGATGGCGGTAGAGGCCATCAATTGCCCTTAGCAACCACCTGCAAGTTCCTTTAACTATTGTGGGGAGAGGTGTTGGACATGTGGTACATTGGCACTCGGTAACTTCACAATACAACTTCTTTAGGGGCAAATCAGGTTTATACTCATGGCACTGGAACTTTGTGAATGTTATACTTTGCTTTTAGCCACGACACCAGGTACAATTCTTCAACACACACTCTTTTCACAAGGGACAAACTCTCAATCCACCTCACTGTGACACACAACCTCCTCAGTAACCTCTTCTTATGTCTTCCCCTTTGGGAGTGTGGCTGAGCTCAAGGAATCTCTCTACAGACTTCTTATAACACTACCCAGGACCGACTGTTCAGGCCTACTCTCCGTACCTCCAGGGGCCTCTTCGAAATCTTCGCCTCTTGATCCGGTGTCTTATCCTGGCCACTGATCATTTTCTGTGAGTGGGTTCTTCAACCCGGCCTCCTTTTTTTCTTTTCTGCTTCAATTAGCTATGTAGATGTGCAGCAGCCTGCTGGATCTGGAGCAGAGGTCCACTGAACTCTTCTCTTACATCACTGCTGTATCACTTCTCCCTGAGAGTATAAGCACCTGTTGTGAATTTTGCCCTAAAATGCCTTTTTAGAGATTGGCAACTTGTGCAAAAAGTACTGAAACATTTCACAGTTGGACATGTGCATTCTAATGTTAAGAGATGGTCAAAGCTAATGGGGAGGATATAGTGATATTGGTGAGTAGCTTCTAAATTCCCACAGCAAGCTAGAAAAAACTTTGGTACAAGGCAAGCTAGAAAAAACTTTGGTGCACAATGCCAACACCTATGACAGGGTGCAGCGAAGCTTCGCCACAAAGTGAGAGTAAGCTGACTTGTTACTGCTGTTGTGACAGGGAGCTGCAGGGCCTATGAGAGAACTGTCTGGATACCATGGCTTTGACAGGGCACTGAAACTGAGCTTCTATCTTAACAACAATAGAACAGCAGCCAAAACTGTGTCTTTCCACACCAGGACTAAAGATCAGATGAGAGAAAGACATTGGACTGAAACTTTAATGAATTTGACTACTTTATGTCAAATGTTAACATATGTGTAGGAAAGATGAATATATGTGGCTTCACTATTTTCTTGGATGTTCATGATGATATACAGTAGTCAATGTCCTTTTCCCCCAATATTAGCAAAGTACACACTAAATCCTCATCAAATAAGACCATAAATCAATTTGAATATCTAGGGCCCCTATTGGGCAACATCCCTGTTCCCTTTAATTGTAAGTAACAGTGTAACCTGTAAGTAATAGTAATTAAAGAGAACCTGTCACATAGATTACGCCATCCTTTCTGGGGACATCATAAGCTAGTGTCAGAACTGCTGTTTCGCGCTCTGTGTGCCTTATTCTGTAAGGTGCAGTAGTTTTAGAGTATTTAAAGCTGAATTCTGACAGTTTCCAGCCAGAAAATAGTCCAGTTTATTCATGAGCAGGTGTTAGCCCTGCCCACCCAAGGCTAGCTCCGCCCACTGGCAGTTACTCACATGTTTCTACCTATTCAAAGTAAGGGGTTAATCAGTTGTGAGGTGGGTGAGGCTAGCCTTAGGTGGGCGGATAATGAATTAAACGGACTCTTTTCATGACTCTTTTCGGGCTGAAAACTGCAGATTTGAGCAGAAAATACTTTAAAACGACAGCATTTTACAGAATAAGGGACACAGAGCTAGAAACAGCAGGTCTGACACTAGCTTGTGCTGTCCTCAGCAAGGGGGGCATAATCTATGTGACAGGTTCTCTTTAAGTAACTAGTTTGAAATGTTCTACATAAATTGTATGAGATTCTATTCATATTTGGGCTCCAGAAGATCTCTTTTCCCTTTCTGTGTACAATTGACATATTTAAACTGTTCACATAAAAGGACTTCAGAATGGTTTCTCTGTCAAACATGCCAATTTTCCAAATCAGTTACAAAAATTAATTTGT
This sequence comes from Phyllomedusa bahiana, assembly GCA_025379985.1. Classification (NCBI taxonomy): domain Eukaryota; kingdom Metazoa; phylum Chordata; class Amphibia; order Anura; family Hylidae; genus Phyllomedusa; species Phyllomedusa bahiana. The sequence goes on from JAODAL010018265.1 coordinate 69,230, forward strand.
GTCTAAAATTAAAAATGTCTCCACTTCTTAATGGGAGTTAGTAGCTTTTCTAGTTATGACTGAAAAAGTCTGATTGCAAGGAATTAACTGACTATACTTATGGATGTCCTGGTGGTTCATAGATTAGTTTGAGATGTTTTGTAACATTCAAAACACTGGTACTATGTGGACCCTTTTCTCAATAAGATTATTAGACAGTTAGCAATCCTTCAATGATTTAGTAGCTACTAAATAGGGTTATGTGGAAATTTGGAAGCTTGTTAAAAGATTTTCATTATAACACTCTTTTCTATTCATTGCTATATTTTCTCACCTTTGCCTGCAGGTTTGAATTTAAAATCCTTTTTGTGGATGTGTATTTGTGTTACCTGTCTGTAAAGATTACCAAAGTTAGTAGGACAAAACAGCTGCTCACTGTCCACTAAAGTACAGAATTTAGCTACATCCCTCTGTATCAGTTGACAAAAGTTTCTAGTCTTAGTCTTACATTATACAAATGAATAGGGTTCAGGTATCAGTGAGAAGTAAACGTTTAGGGCCTCATGTATGAAACCTGTCTAGTTTTAAGACTTTCTTGGTTGCTCATAGCAACCAATCAGAGCCCCCCCTTTCATTTCATATAGTGCTCTGAAAAAATGTAAGTGAGCTCTGATTGGTTGCTATGGGCAACACAGAAAGTCTTAGACCTAGATAGTATTCGTTCATGAGGCCCTTAGTTTGAGATTCCTAAGAAATCTCCGAAAATCCATATATAATTGAGATGTACCCTTTTACAATGATAAACAATATAAAAGTTCTTTTTGTCAAAGCATCAATTATTCAGGACTTAAGTTATTTGACAAAATTTATGTTATTAATGATGTGTCCATATCTATAGTCATAGATGGCCTTTTGATTCTTCAGGCCTCCTCTTTAGGTTTCCTTATGGAAAATTCATTTTGTGTTAATCAAAAAGACATACTCAATTTTGACCGCAAAAGTAATTCCCAAAACTGTACTAAATAGTATCCAGAGGGGCTACTTGACCTCTACAGTAGCTCTTTGGTGAATCATAGCAATCCCAAAGGCCTACTGCTTTGGCAATCCTCTATATCTCATAAGAGCTTTATCCAGTTCTTCTGCTTGATTCCTTGGATGATTCACAAGGTTTATAATAAAATCTCTACAGGAAATAAAGACATTAACTATGTTTTTTGTTTTATAGGAAAGACCTTCTCTTTAATTGCCCCAACTGAGCTGTGTAAATAGTCAACAATTAAAGGGGTATATCCATTCTGAACTTTTATGGCATTTCCACAGAATATGCCATAAATATCTTATAGATGCAGGTTTCACTTGTAGAACCTGCCCCTACCTTAAGAATAGGGATCTCCATACCCCTGTTCTTGTTTGTGCCACAGCCTCACAGAATAAAGAGATAGGCAAGCATTCACAGCTCTTTCTGTTAAATTTCTTGATAAGTTACAAGTACTACAGAATGTGCATTTTCAGTGGTTGCAGCACAAACTAGAATGGGTGTAAGCAGATGTCCATTCTTGAGATACGTGTAGGTTTCAGATGTGGGAACCATACTTATCAAACGTTTCCAACATATCCTATGGTTATGTTCTAAATGTTCAAGATGAGATTACCCCGTTAGTGTCATTAAATCTAATGTGATCTTTGTAACCCTCTAGAAATTCTCTGAATATGTAAGTATTCAGAATGGGTTACACACTATAGCTCCAAATCCAGAACTAGTCTTGATTCTTGTTCATAATCCCAAACTTGAAACTTGCTTCATGAAATTTATAAAAAAAAAAAAAAAAAGAATAATGTTACTTGAGAAATGATATTAGTGGTTTCTTCTGAATTATATGAAAATATCTCACTTGAAATATCCAACATGATGTTCATGTTAAGGGAACAAAAATGTTGAAAACAGATGCACTGCACTCTGTAAATCAAGTGCACAAGTAGAATCCTACTCCTTGTAATTTTAGGAGTCATCCAAAGTAATGCTCACAGGAAGTTTTCTTTATATTCCATAGACAATCCACAGAAGCTTATGACTAGAGATGGGCGGGAATTTACCCGAAATTCTTTCCGTTCACTTCGCCGAATTTCTCGAGCACATAAAATAACTTCGTTCGAATTATTCGGGACGATTCCACACCGTTAAAAAACAGCTAATTCCAGGCTGCAACAGAGCCTGCAGGGTGCTGTTAGAACGTTGTGCATGCTTCTTAAATATGCAGAGGGGCTTGGTTTGGGTCTTCTTACAATGTTGTTGTTTTAGTATGACACGCACATGACTGCCGCGCTCTTAGAATCCGCTTCACTATAACAATTCCATGGGTCACTTAAGAGGGCAAATCTGACCAAAAACTGAGAGGGAATGTTGCCTGATTAAAGTCATGGCCAGCCAGAAAAGCTGGAAAAAGAACAAGCTGAGAAGCTCAGGTGGCAACATTCGTGACAGAGATGTGGAGGTGACGCGGCAGCCACAGCAGCATGAGTTCAGACAGTGGCCACACAATGACAGAGTGTGTAGGTCACAGAGCAGCATGAGGTCAGGACAGTGGCACAATGACACCGTATGTGTAGGTCCGCCGGCAGCAGCCCACAGCAGCAGCATGAGGTCAGACAGGTGGCCAATGACACCAGTGTGCTAGGTCACGGCAGCAGCTAACATAACAGCAGCAGCCGGAGGTTCAGGGACAGATCGGTGCACAATGACTTTCTGGAGGTGGCAAAACAGGAGTAGGCCACAGGAGTGGGACAATGACACAGTGTGGAGGTCACGGCAGCCATGCCACAGCCAGCAGCATGAGATCAGACCAGTGGCAACCAATGACCACAGCCCCCTTTTTTATGTGTGTGGGTCCATGGCAGAAGCCCTCAGCAGCAGCATGAGGTCTGACAGTTGGCACATTGAACACAGCCGGTGTGTTACGGGTCCCGGCGCAGCCAAGCTGCCAGCATGAGGCCCTCCCCCACCTCGCTACCACCTCCGCCCTCGCCGACCTCCACTGACACAGTGTGTAGGTCACGGCAGCAGCCACAGCAGCGCACGAGTGTCAGACATGGCACCAATGACATTCTGGAGGTGGCAAAAACAGGAGTGGCCACAGACCCCGTGGGACAATGACACAGTGTGGGAGGTCACCGGCAGCAGCCACAGCAGCAAGCATGAGACTCAGACAGTTGGCATAATGACACAGGTGGTGTGGGTCATGGCAGCAGCCACAGCAGTCAGCATGAGGTCAGCAGTGTGGCACAATGACAGAGGGTGTAGGTCACAGCAGCAGCCGCAGCAGCAGCATGAGGTCCCACTCGGACAGGTGGCACAATGAAGAGTGTGGATGTCACGGCCAGCCGCCCAAGTGCAGTAATGAGGTCAGGCAGTGACACAATGACCATTTCTTGGCTCCCCCCCGGCGCGCGTAAAAAAAAAAACGCGAGTAGGCCCAGAGTGGCGGACAATGGACACAATGTGGAAGGGTCATGGCAGCATGCCACAGCAGCAGCATGAGGTCAGGACAGTGTGCTACAAATGACTCCAGTGTGTAGGTCACGGCAGAGCCCACAGAAGACAGCTGAGGTCAGACAGTGCGCCAACAATGGACACCAAGTGTGTAGCGCTCAAGGCAGGAGCACAGCAGGCTAGCATGAGGTCAAGGCAGTGGCACAATCCAACATTTTGGAATGGTGTACAAAAAACAGGAGTAGGCCACAGAGTGGGAACCATGACACAGTGTGTTAGGTCACGGCAGACGCTACAGCAGCAGTTTGAGGTCTGGCAGTGGGCACATCCACATTCTGGAAGGTGGCCAAAAACAGGGGTAGGCCACAGAGTGGGACAATGACACAGTGAGGAGGTCACGGCAGCAGACCACAGCAGCAGCATGAGGTCAGACAGTGGCACAATGACAGCTCGGTGTGGAGGTCACGGACAGCAGCCACAGGCAGCAGCATGGAGGTTCAGACAAGTGGCCCAATGGACACAGTGTGGAGCATCCCGGCAGCTGCTCAGCGAGCAGCAGTCCGGTAAGGCAGTGGCACAAATGACATTCTGGAGGTGGCAAAAACCAGGGGAGTAGGCCAAGAGTGGGACAATGCACACTAGTGTGGAGGTCCACCGGCCAGCAGCCACAGGCAGCATTATAGGTCAGCAGTGTGCACACCAATGACATTATGGAGGTGGCAAAACAGTAGTAGGCCACAGGAGTGCACTAATGACAGAGAGTGGATGGTGACGGCGGCGCAGCATGAGGTCAGACAGTGGCACAATGATATTCTGAGAGGTGGCAAAAACAGGAGTAGGCCACAGAGTGGGACAATGACACAGTGTGGAGGTCACCGCAGCAGCCACAGCAGCAGCATGAGGTCAGACAGTGGCACAATGACATTCGAGGACGGTGGCACCAACAGCTGGGGGTAGGACAGTGGCACAATGACAAAGTTGGGAGGTGGCAAAAACGGGATGAGGTCAGAGAGTGGGACAATGACACAGTGTGGAGGTCACGGCAGCAGCCACAGCAGCAGCATGAGGTCAGACAGTGGCACAATGACAGAGTGTGGAGGTGGGTGGCAATACCAGTCCCTGGTAAGATGGTTGGTGGCAGATGGAGAAACTGTCAGCAGATGTGTGGCATCAGGCGGGTGGCGGCATCAGAATAGTGGCTGAGGCAGGTAGTTTGAACCAGACTCATTTCTCACAGTTTGGGTGAGGCGTCATGGCTGATGTAGTCTGACGCCTAAGGCTTGGTGTGTGGAAAATCCTGGCCGATCCACGCCTGATTCATCTTGACAAAGGTCAGTCGTTCCACATTTCCGTGGACAAGCGGGTTCTCCTTTGGGGTAACGATGGCCCCCGCCGCACTGAACACCCGCTCTGATGCCACACTACTGGCCGGGCAGGACAGCTTCTCCACTGCAAACTCGGCAAGTTGCGGCCACACATCCAGTTTGGCTGCCAGTAGTCCAGAGGATCTTCTAACTGGGGTGGCAGAGTGCTTCCAAGTAGGCCACCACCTGTTGGTTCAGGGTTGCTCCAGGTCCTGCTGCTGCTGTGCTGGCGACTGCCCTCCTCACTAGGCGGGTGAAGGAAGCTGCTCATCAGTGACTCCCGACTTAGGTTACTGCTGATGGAGCTGGTACTGCTCCTCCCCCCCACCTTCCCCAGCAGCCGCGGCAGTAGTACGTGAGCGCTGAAGAACCCCCCGGTCAGACCTGTCAGAGGAGGGACGATGCCGCACTTGGGCAGCGGCCAACTGATTACGGAGGATTTCCCTATAGTATTTGAGTTTGTCCTCCCTCTCAATAGCTGGGAAAAAGGCTCCCATTTTGGACCGTTAGCGAGAGTCCAATATTGTGGAGAGCAATAAGTCATCCCTCTGCCGGATGCTATTCGGCTGTCACTAGCCAGGCAAATAGCATGCTGCGGGGCCATCTGCACAAGTGACTCCGAGGGGCTCCCTGCCTCCATCTTTCCATTGTATACTGCCACGGTGCTTGCAGGGTCATCTGCCTCGTCTTCCTTTATCTCCATCTACTCCTCCAGTGCTCCTGCTCCTCCTCTCTTGTCACCCGGTAGAAAAATCCATCATTTCACCAGACAATGCTTCTGCTCCAATGTTTTCCCCCTCCTCCATTTCAGTCCCCACCGGACTCATGTGGCCACGAGATGTAGTCGCCACGTCTCCAGTCCCCTGCCCAGACAGATTTTTCAGCATCTGTTCCAGGACATGAAGCAGTGGAATGACGTTATTCATCCCGTAGTCCTGACAAATAACGTCGCCTCCTCGAATGGCCTCAACAAACGGCAGGTGTCACGCATGAGCTGCCACTGGCTGACATCAAAGTTACACAGGGGAGTACTTCTGTCTGCCTGGATCATCAAAAAAAATCGTTAATGGCCTTCTCTGTTCATTACAGTCGGTCAAAATGTGCAGGCTGGAATTCCAACGGGTGGAAAACATGCATATCAGAGTGTGTTGGGGGAGGCCGTTTGCCGCTG
>JAODAL010018266.1:0-75229 GCA_025379985.1 Phyllomedusa bahiana
TCCCAATTCCCCGTGGTGAAATTTTGAATTGCTGTTTTTAAGTTTACGTAGATGCTGCGTCAATGAAAAGTGTGGGTGTGAAAAGTCAAAAAACCTAAAAATGTTTGTTTTGATATAAAAAACGTATTTTTTGACCCCTTTAATTCCCCTTTGGGGAAAATGAATTGCTGTTTTAAGATTTTTGTAGAGCTGGTCAAAAGAACAGGCTGGGGGCCAAAAAGTCAAAAAACAGTTTTTATGTTTTTTATATAATAAAAAGGTATTTTTTGCCCTTTAATTAACCCGTGGTGAATATTAATTTCTGTTTTAAGTTTTTGTTGTGCTGCGTCAATGAACAATGCTGGGTGCGCAAAAGTAAAAAACACGTAACTGTTATGTTTTGGTATAAAAAAGATTTTTTTTGCACTTTCAATTCCCTGTGGGAATATAGAATTGCGGGGTTTTAAGATTTACGTAGATGTGCGTCAAGAAAAAGTGCTGGGGGGCGCAAAAAATAAAAAACACGTAAAATGGATGTTTTCGTACGTACACAGTTTTTTGGAACAAAAAACCCGTGCTGACTACAAGTTTGTGGATTGTAATTTAACTGCAGGTGGAATTTCAAAACACAGGGGAAATGGTAAAAATTTAAAATGAACCCTATCTGAAAGGGATATGTTTAAAAAAAGTGGAGTTTGCAGTAAAAAAGAGACTGCAGTTATGAAATATGTGTTCCCAAAATAAGTTAGGCTGCCCCAATATCCAGGAAATATTTAAATAGCAAATGTTAATAAAAAAAGATATTCCCACTACATATTACACTAAGTCTTGGTGAAAATTTATCCCGTGTTTTTATAGATGAGTTGTCTGTGTTCGCCCCCGGGGCCTCCCCCCGCCCCCGCCCTGAATTTTTCAGCGGTGAGCTGCTTTAAAATTCTCTAGAACTACATGAAATCTTCAAATCTTTTTAATTTAAATAAAAATTTGGGAAAGGATCACAGCTAATTGTAGAGGTTTCTCTGTGCAGAATTTGAAATTTCCCCCGGTGTTTGGGCCCCAGGCAGAAAGCAGGGCCCATTCCCTAGAACGTGGAGAACTGAGGCTGAAACAGGAAAAGCTGTTCTATGTAAAACGAGGTCTGTGATTTTTCGGGCCATTTTGCAACCCCTACATCCCCTATGAGTCGCACCACATTTAACCCCGCTCTATTTGTAATCTGATTTTGCTGGCCGCCCCAAAATTACAGGAAGGCCCAAAAGGGCGATCTTAATAGTGATGCTCAAAATTTTAACCTTAATTATGATGATCTGGAAAATTTGATCACCCTAAAACCTTTCCGTTTCAACTTTTTCGAAAAAATGTCAAACAATCTTTTTGAATTAGATGGGGAGACGAGTTGAGTCGGGTGGCTAGAAAATTTTTGCATATATTTTTTTTATTGTTTTTGAAAGAGAGGGCTGTAATTTGACGTTTTATCCAAAGGGTTTGCCCCGGCTTTGGAAAAGTTGTTATGTGGGGTGAGGGGTTTTTGGAGGCTTGAGGGCTTGTTTTGCTATTAAAAAGGGGTTTTCATATAAGGGAAAGGATGTTTAGTAAGGGTAATATTCATTAGTTAGTCCATCGGGCCTGGGCCTTATTGATTTTTTGGGATAATAGCAAATGAATTTCAGATAAGGTGGGGGATGTTTTTAATGTGGCAACTGGGACGCTTTTAATTTGGGGGGGCCCACAGGGAAAAGGAAAGGGTTTTAATTTCATATTTTAAGGGACTGAAAATGTTTCGACTTAAGTTTTTAATTGGAGTGAACCCCGAAAATGGCCCGCAATTTCGGGTGGTTTAATGATCTTATTCCCCTGAGGCAGGGTCAGGTTAAAATTTTTTTTTTTTTTTTTTTTTTTTAAATTTTTTTTTTTTTTTTTTTCCTTTATGTCGGGCCCAATAATTTGGATGGTCTGTCCCCTGTTTTAAGTTTGCCTTTTTCTTTTGGAGAGATTCTTCATATTTATGAAGGTAAAGATACTTATATGAAAAGAGTTTTTTATTGTTAAAGAAGGGTTGGCTTTAAAATTGTATCACAGATTGCAGTTTGTTAATAAGTTTGTAAGTGGTGTGGTTAGTTTTTTGCATTTGGAACCCATTGGATGAAAATCCCTCAAATGAAAGCTTTAGGGGACCCAAGGGTGTTGGAGAGGGGACGGTTTTTGGTTGTAGAAAAAATATTTAAAAGGTGCCCCCTTAAAAGTTTGTATTATGGGGGTTTTGAGAAGAATTTATTAGCCCCCCAAAATTCGGGTGGGAAAAGTATGAGGAGGATTAAAGGAATATGTCAAGGGGGGGTTGGTTGCCCATGTAATAAGGCCTTTTATGTGAGGAGGTTAGTGTTTCAAAAAAAATTTTATCAAAACAGAAAGAAATTAATACGGGAATGAGCGGAGCGGGGGAAAGGTAGAAAGTGTAGTCTTTTTCAGTGGTGGTAGGTATCCCCACCGTCGTGCAGATCTTCTTCAAACAAAAGACTCTGCAGGTCGTCAGTTGGAATTCCCCCCCAAGTAGATTGTCTATTTTCATTATTGCCCACAGCTTAAAATCACCAAGATCACAAGCCCCCTCCCCTCACCCCCTTCCTTTAACACGGTTTTTCTAAAAAGGGGAATCTTTTTGTTTTTGGGTGCAAAAGGGGTTTGAAATGGTAAGGCTTGAATTAAGTTCAACACTAGAATAAAAAATGGCCAGGGGATAAATAATTGAGTGAGGGAGTTGGAAGACCTGAGTTTTTGTTTTAGTATAGTTTAACCTGCTCTTTTTTTAATAGATTTTGGGTTGGGAAAGACGGAGGGAAATGTTGGTTGTGTAGCGATGTGCTCAGAAAGCAGAAATGCTTTCTTGAAGGATACTAGTGACCCAATTTTAATAACATTTTTTCCACAAAAGAGACCTTTTAAAAGGGGGAGTTCAGCCCTTTAACATTATACGAAAGGATTTTCAAGCTAGAAAAGGTGGGAAAAATTTAAAGTATGAGATGTTAAAAAATTACCTAAAAGATTCGAAAAGGAGTAGGGTAACAAAAGGATTAAAACCAAACCGCTGTAATGGGCATGAAATTGCAATCAACAACAAAAAATTTTAAAAGCAATAACTGCAAAAATTTTATCCCTTGGGGAAAAGGGAAAAGACAGTGGGACAGTCCCCTAGAACTTGGGGGAAAAAATGCAACATGAAAAGAAAGACATCAATCAGTATAGCGGATGACCGCCTCCTGGAGGAAAAAAGGAAAAACCCGGCAAAAAGGTACTGAGGGGACCATCAGAGCACTGGCGGGAGCCAGTCGGGAGGATTTGTCGGCCAAAGGGGGGTGATTTTTTCGGGCGCTGCTGTCTCCTCTGAACGGGCTTGAGTCTGGTCAGTTAAAAGATTCCATTGGCGTAATGTAGAGCTTGCTTCTCGGGGGTAGAGCAGACTTTTTGGGATCCATTTTGTTTAATCAACTTCACCGGGAAGCCCATCTTTATGGAATTTTCCCCTTTTCCCAAAGAATTTTCGAAAGGGATGGAATTCTTTTTCGCTCATTTGCGCGACAAGTCCGGGGAACAGTGAATGGTTTGAAACCGACCCCGGAGGTATCCACTCGGGTGGGCCCCTTTGGGAAATCCGTTTTTTGACGTGGTAAAGTGTATGGGGGCTATTGTGCCCCTGGTACTTGTTGCGGAAGTTACGTGGTTTGGGTGCGGTGGATTGTCAATAATCAGACCCTTTGGGGCTCGTTGGGAAAAGGACCGGGCCATAGTCAGTCGGAAGGCAGGGATTTGTCTGAAAAGGAGGATTCGGGGATGCTTAAATGGCACGTTGTTCCGTGGATCGGTCTTAAAGGTCGAAAACCCTTAATTTGAAAGATGCTAAACCTTTTCTTAAAGGGTTGGTTTTGGTCAATGAGCATATTGTGAGAATTGCGAAGTGGCCCTTTTGGATTGATGTGCTCGGTTTGGCGCGATAGAGGGTTTGGGAGTTTGGAGGTCGGAATTTTATTTGTTTATGTCGTTTGGAGGGTAGAACGAAAGTGAAAAAATAGGGTTGCATAAGGCAGGGGTTTAAAAGGTTGGAGTCGGGTCTTCTTTTTATCAAGATCGAAGATTTCCCCGGGAAGATGTGGAAGGTGGAGCCGGGGGAAAATTTTGTACCCCTTTGGGGTTTAGTTGCTTCTGTGGTGCGTCAAAAAAATTAGGGAGTTAGTAGGTTGCGTTTTCGGATTTTTTTTTTGAGTCCCCCCTTTTCCCAAAAAATTCAGAATTAAGAGAGAGTGGAAGAAGTGAGAGGTTGGGGAAAATTCCGTTGAGAGATATATAATTCTGTGTCTATTAGGGGACTAAACAGGGGTATGGACCGGTGAGAAAACTGCTGTATTTATTGTAGTTAATAGAATTATCATTGATGAGTGGAAGGTTTGGGGATCCGGTAAAAGAGTGCTGTGTTTTTTGAAACTCAGTGGCATAATTTTGATGAAAAGGAGGTTTTTGGCCCCCGGTGAGGAAATATGTGTTTAATTTGTTCAATGATGTTATTATTGACTGAGCAGGAAAATGTTGGCGCAAAGTGCAAAATTGCTGCTTTTGTTGTTTTATGCAGCAATATTTCAGGTTGACCGAGCAGGAGGTACTGGCACCAAAGGGGGGGAGCAACTGTATTTTTTTAGTAAAGGACTTTTTGTTGAATGGAACGGAGGGATTAGCCCCCCGCAACGGGGCGCTGTATCAGTTTAGTTCTTTGACCTTGTTTAAAGTCTGAGCGGGGGTTGGTGGTGGGGGTGTGTTTTATTTTCAGTGGCGTTCTATTGAGGGCAGGTGGGAGTGGCACCCGGGAAGGGTTGTTGTTTTTTGTGTCGCAGCATACTTTTCGTTGACTGAAAAGAGGTGTTGGCATTAGGTGAAAGGGGTGCTGTTTTTTTTGTAGTTCAGGGCCCTTGTTGTGATGGAAAGGAGATTGGGACAGGTGGAAGGCCGTTAGTTAAAGTAATCAGTGACATTGTTTTGTTAAGGGAGGAGGTATGGGAGCAGGTGGAAGCTGCTGTGTGTTTTAGTTCAGTGGTATTTGACTGAGCAGAAGTGTGGCACTGGGGGGAAATTGTGTTTTGTTTGTATTCAGCGGACTTACGTTGCTGAGCAGGAGGTACGGCACCAAAGGGAAGGAGCTGCTTTTTTTATTGTAGCTCAAGACTTTGTTATTGAGGAACAAAGGTTTGGGGACCCGGCGGAGGCCCGGGATGATCATATAGTCGTGGACTTATTACTGTCTGGGGCAGGAGGTACTGGCACCTAGGTAAAAGGAGTGTGTATTTATTGTTTTTGTCAGTGACTTTGTTATTTCCCGAGAAAGGTTTTTTGGACCAGGAGGGGGGCGCTTTGTTTAATTAGTCCAGGGACTTGTTAGTGTTGAGCAGGGGTGCTGGCTCTAGGTAAGGAGCTGCTGTAAATTTTGTAGATCAATGATTGTTATTGAGGAACAAAAGGTTTTTGGGAAGGCGGAGGGCGCTTATGTCAATATTTGTCCCGTGGAATTTTTTTACTGTCTGAGCAGGAGGTACTGGCATTAGGTAAAAATGCTGTAAATTTTTGTAGTCAGTTTTGTTTTTCACAAGCAAGAGGTATTTTGGGACCAGGGGGGGCGCTGTGATCAATATAGTCAGTGGATTGTTAGTGTTGAGCAGGATGTTTGGGGGCCTAGGTTAAGGAGCTGCTGTATTTTTTGTAGTCAGTGATTCGTTATTTTCGGAGCAAGAGGTTTGGCGCGGGCGGAGGGGCCCCTGTGATCAAAAATTTGTCCCGTGGCATTTATTAGGTCTGAGTGGAGGTACTAGACCCAGGTAAAGGAGTGCTGTATTTTTTGTAGTCAGGACTTCGTTTTAAGGGGCAAGAGGTTAGGGACAGGCGGAGGGGGCTGTGATAATTGTCCAGTGGCACTTTTTACTGTCTGAGAAAGGGGGGTTTAGCCTCTAGGTGAGGGGTTATGTATTGTGTTAGTTTGGTGGGATTCAATGTTAATGAGCAAAAAGAAATTTGGTTCTAGGTGAAAAAAGGCTGTCTTATAATAGCTCGTGAAATTTTTTTTTTTTTTTTTTTTTTTTTTTTAATATGCCCACTGTAATGAGGGTGGGAATGGGGTGCAGTCCATGCGGTATATAAGAGTCGCCTTACACCTTCCCGAATTGTGTTTTGGAGTTATATGGGGGGAGGAGAAGGTGTTGATCTCTTCCTTTTCTCCTCCCTGCCCTGTGGAGCGCTGTTTCGCGAGGAGATTGGGAGAACGAGGCCCCTGAGCTGGGGGATTCCCAAAGGAGCTTAGTGTGTGGGTATGCCCGGGTCGCACGGCCCCGTTTTTGCAGACCCCCAAGTCTGTAGGTTTTATGGACAGAGGGTCTTTACGCACCGGGCCCCTTAGTGCCCCGGGAGGGCTGGTCCCCCCGCGCCCACCGGCAGAGGGAGAGCTAAAGGGCGCGGGGGGTCGGTGGGGGACGGTTCAAAAAAATGGCACGTTACACAAGGGGCCCGAGATCGGCCCATCCCCTTGACGTCCAGAGATTTTCGGAAAAAGGGCGGCAGGATTTCAAGCTGCAAGGCAGTACTGTGCCACAAAATTCCCAGTCCCCCCACCCCTGGGAGGGGCAAGGGGGGCGCGGAGCCGGGAGATGCTGAGGTTATGGAGGGGTTTTAAATGGGGCCGTTCCCCAGCCCCCCAGGGGCGAAGGACTCACGTTCAGGCGGGATCCAGGTACGGTCGTGTCCCCGACGGTCAAAATGCAGCTGACAGGGTGGATTACCCGGGGTCCAAAAAAGGAAAAAGGGGACTGTGCTGGTTAGGTTTTTTGGGCCGGATGTAGTATTCCCCAGGAGGGAGACCGGACACGTCCCGCTAATCTCCAGCTCAGGCCACGCCCCGAAAAAAAGAACGTTTTTTTAATGAGAAACTGAGAAAAATACTTTGTTAACCCTTGGTGTAAAATTTCGCAAAAAAATGTGTTCCAAACAATTTCCGCTTTTCCGGGGGTTAAAACAGCGTGATTTTTCGAAAAACAACAACAGAAAAAAATTTTAATTACCTTCGGATATAATTTTGTTACAGCCAAAAAATTTTTTCTTGGCGGTGAAAAGGGAAAGTTTATTTTAATGAAAACAACTGCAGAAAATACTTGTTAAACCCCTTTGGGTGTAAATTCGCAAAATAAATATGTGCCCAAAAATTACAGCTTTTCTAGCGTGTTAAAACGGCGTGTATTTCACGGAACACAACAACAAAAAAAACTTGTAATTAACCTTGAAAAATTATTGTTGGTGTTAATTTTATAGATCCCCAAAAAACCCCCCCCCCCCCCAATTGTTTTTTTTTTTTATGTTATTTTTTTTAAAAAAAACTGAGGAGATAGAGGGTTAGCTGAATAAACAAATGGAGCGGGGAGCACGGGTGGGTACAGTGATGATATTGGGCAACCTCAAATACCCAGACATTGACTGGGGTCACGATTCTGCTTCTACTACTAACGTGGCAGGAAGCGTACCTCCCAGCCTGTCTTACAGGATAAAATTTAGGGGGAAGTTGCGTGGAAAGGACCCCCACTAGAAGTGATGCTCTGTTGAACTTGGTAATTTCTAGCAAAGCAGAACTTGTTGGAGCGGTCACTGTTTCTGAAAATCTTGGTAACAACAACCACAATACAATTCATTTTAGACTAAAGTGGGAAAAACAATCACAGACCTGGAGGACAAAAACATTTAATTTTAAAAAGGCCAATTTCCTCTTATTGAGTGCCACACTACAGGACACAGAATGTGAGCAGTTAGTAGCAAATACTAATGTAGAATCCAGATGGGAGGGTTTTAAATATACTTTGAAGGAAGTATATAGCAAAATGTATTGCAATAGATAACAAGTATAGGTGATTGAAATTAAATTCAACATGGCACAGCAAATTTATACAAGCTGTACAATACACTGACTACTTTACATTGTATCAAAGTGTTATATCTTCAGTGTTGTCCCATGAAAATATATAATAAAACATTTACAAAAATGTGTGGATTGTACTCATTTTTGTGAGATGTGGTAAGTTATCCCTGCTCTGAGACATAACTGTAAAAAATAGGCCTTATTTATCAAAACTGTCTAAAAGTTAGACTGTCTTATTTTGCTCATAAGGTAAGATCTCTCCTTAGAGGAGAGCACCGATCGAACGGCTTGCGTAGAGTTTTTGTTTGCCCTTTTATCGCCCTCTACTTCATCATCTGCATATCTACAAGGCAATTATGGGTGGGGGGGAGGGGCTGGGGAGTGAGGAGGAGGGGCACGCGAAGGGGGGGGGAGGAGAGGGAGGGGGCGGGGGGGGGGGGATGTGGGGCGCCCGGGGGTTCAGGGGGGGGGGGGGGGGGTTGGTTTTTATTGTTGGTTGTAACAAATCCTCAATTTGCTTTTGACCCACCGGTCCTTGAGAAAGCAAAAAGGATTTTTTCTTAGCAAGCCATATCCTCTCTCTACAGACAACCATGTTTTTACGGGATTTTTTTGTCCCTCTTCAGATGCAGAGTAAGAAGACATACTGGCTGGCGCTGTGTGTGAAGCACTCGGTAGCTCATGCGAATGGGAAGATCTCTCCTTAGGGAGAGCACTGACGAACGGATTGTAGATTTTTTCTTAGTTCTCGCCTTTCTTCACCCTCTCTACATAGCATACTCAGTTCACAAGGAGATCTATGAGAAAGGAGGGCTGAGAGAAAGCCAACAGCAGCGCGAGCCCCATCATGTTTGGTTGTAACATAATCCTCAATTGCTATCTTCTGACACCACCGAGTCTCGAGAAATCAAAAAAGGATTTTTAGCCAAGCCATGATATCTCTCACAATCTACAGACAACAACGCTGTTCTCAAAGGGATTTTTGTCCCTCTTCAGTGCAGAGTAGCAGAAGATACTGGCTTGGCTGTGTGTGAAGGCCTCAGGGTAGCTCAGAAGGATAGATCTCTCCTTAGGAGGAGAAGCACCCAACTGAACGCTTTGTAGAGTATTTTTATGTTTATGCTTTTCGCCCTCATACTTTACCATCTGCATATCAAAAGGCATTATGAGGAGAAAGGGGCTGAGAAGCCAACAAGCGCCCTCTGTTGGATATGTCACACAATTCCTCAATTTGCTTTTGAGACCCTCGAGTCCATTGAGAAGCAAAAAGGATTTTTTTAAGCCAAGGCACCATGAATCCTAACTCGAACACTACAGACAACGCTGTTTCAGGATTTTTGGTCTCCCTATTCCTGCGCGAGTAGAAGAAAAATACTTGCTGGTGCTTGTGTGGGAGGCAACGGGAGTAGCACAGGAAGGGAAGATCTCTCTTAGGGAGAGCACTCGAACGAACGGCTTGTAGGTTTTTTGTTTTGCCTTTTCGTGCCCTCTACTTAGCAAAACTGCATAATTCACAAGGCATATGGGGAAGGGGCAGAGAAGCCCACAGCGCCCTCTGATTGGTTTTAACAAATCTCTCAATTTGCTTTTGACACCACCGAGTCTGAGAAAGCAAAAAGGGATTTATTAGCCAAGCCAGTATCTCTCATTCCTACAGACAAACGCTGTTTCGTGGATTTTTGTCCCTCTTCAGTGCAGAGTAGAGAGATAACTGGCTGGCGTGTGTGAGCATCGGGTAGTCCTCATGGAGGGAAGATCTCTCCTTAGGGAGAGGCACCTGAACGAACGCTTGTATAAGCTTTTTGTTTCTGCCTTTCGCCCCTCTACTTAGCATCTTGCATCATTCACAAAGCATTATGGGAAAGGGTGGCTGAGAAGCCAAACAGCACCTCTGTTGTGTTTGTAACAAATCCTCAATTTGCTTTTGACCCACCGAGTCTTGAGAAGTCAAAAAAGGATTTTTTAGCCAAGCCAGTACACTCATCGTAAGACCAACGTCTGGTTTTCGGGATTTTGTCCCTCTTCAGTGCAGAGTAGAGAAGATACTGGCTAGGCTGTGTAGGGAGGCATCGGGTAGCGCAGGAAGGGAATGATCTCTCCATATGGAGAGCACCGAACGAACGGCTTGTAGAGTTTTTGTTTTGCCTTTTCGCCCTCTACTTAGCATTTGCTCATGGTAACTCTGATTGGTTGCTATGGGCAAAAAAAAGTTCTACTGTTAGACAGATTTGCGATAAATGAAGCCCATTGTTCTCATACTGTGACATCAGTTTGAATATTACTTAATAATAGCTATGACATAAAGTCTCCACTCATGTACCTAGGCTTATTACCATATGTGACATCACTGTATATAGATGAGCCTGTTGACTCTATTTATTGTATGACCATTACGTGTGTTTTTATCTTCAATGTAGTGTAATAATAACTACTGAAAGGAAATTTTCACAGGCGCTCATTAGGCGGAGCACGCTACTGTAACCTACTCGCAATACACTGGGTATTTTAGAAGTATTCACTGACCAGCAGGTACTTTTAAAACGCTTTGTGCCAGCTCCCATAGACATTCACTATATCCAACATGGCACGTAAGCCAAAGAAGACATACTGATCAAGTCAACTCTTATCCCCCGAGAGCGCAATACATGTCAGGGAAAACAGAAGGTAATCATAGCTCTCAATGAGACCTATAAATTACTGTATTTGCAGTCCATACTTTGGGTGTACTGTAGCTCAATTACACCCCAAAATAAGGATCGCAAATACACCATATGAACATTCCCTAACACAGATGTCTTGCCTTGTGACATAACTATGGGCACCAGTGTCAAACTGGGGTGCTTACAGCCCACAAGTGTAGTTGGTTCTAGGGGCCCACCAGTGAAAATAATTCTAGAGGCCACCAATGGAGTTGATATGGAGACTAAAATATCTCCCAACTTTGTGCGGTGTCCAAATTATAAATTAACTCGAGTGTATGTGCACATATTGTACATCACTAGTGTTGAGCGATTTTTATCGACAAAGTTGAAATCGCAAGGTTTTATGGTGTCGAAAATTTTCGATCATGCGATAATTAAGGTGACAAATCTGTGCATCCAATTTCTATCTAAGATCGCGCATTATTCGGCACTTCCTGACATTTTGACGCAGCAAACAGATTACAGAAATAGCAGTCAGGGTGAGAATTGTGTGCGACGTCATGACTCGGATGTGTATGGTGCGATATGGCCTGGAAAAAATCAATGACCCGTATTACAAGAACAGCGTTTCCTGTTTCATCCTTAGTGTCACTCAGCGTCTCATAGGAAATAGGTATTGCGCTCGTGCCAGTGGCCAAACAGCTCAGCGCAATTAGTCTATTTCTGCACAGAGAAAACCTCTAGCAATTAGCTGTGATCCTTCCAATTTATTAGACTTAGAGATTCATGAAGATTTTATGTAGTTTAGCTAGAGAATTTCTAAAGCAGCATCTAGCCGCTGTAAAGTCACAGGGGAAGCGGAGGGGGGGGGGGTGTGCGCGGTCGAACACAGACAAGCTCTATCTATAAAGAATGCGCTGGAAGTAAAGTTCACAACTTAGTGAAGACATTGCACTGCAAATATCTTTATTATTACACAAGTTTGCTATGAAATTATTTCCTGCGGAAATTGGTGCAGCCTGAACTTATATTGGATACAAATCATTTCTTTAGTAACTGCAGGTCTCTCATTGTTAGGTGCAAAACTCCACTTTTATTATCTGTAACTTCAGATAGGTGGTTCATTTTCAATTTTACCAATTCCACCTGTGTTGATATATCCACCTTGCAGTAAATTACAATCCCATCAACTTGTAGTCAAGCACAGGTGTTTGTTGCCAAAAATAATGTGTAACATACAAACATAACAGATACGTGTTTTGACTTGGCGCACCAGCTTTGTTCATTGACAGCAGCATCCACGTAATCTTAAAACAGCAAATTCTATAGTCACCACGTTGAATTGAAAGGTGCAAAAAATACCGTGTATTATACAAAACATAAAACAATACGAGTTTTTTGTGACTTTGCGCACCCAGCATTGTTCATTGACGCAGCATCCACGTAAATCTTAAAACAGCAATTCTATAGATCACCACGTGTGAATGAAATTGCAATAAAATACCGTGTATTATTACACGAAACAATACCAGATACGTTGATTTTGACTTTTGCGCACCCAGCTTTGTTCATTGACTGCAGCATCCCCACGGGAGGGGATCTTAAAACAGGAAATTCTATAGTCACCACAGTGAATTTGAAAATGTGCAAAATAATATCGTGTCATTATACGAAAAACATAACCAAGAAAAATATTTTACGTGTTTTTTTGAACTCTTTTGAGCCGCACCCAGCTTTGTTCATGTGACCGCAGCATCACGAAATTCTTAAACAGCGAATTCCTATATTCCACCACAGGTGAATTGACAAGGTGCAAAAAATTACAGGTGTATTAATACTGAACAAACATAACATGATACTGTTTTTTCTGACTTTTGCGCAACCCAGCTTTGTTCATTGAGACGCAGATCATCCACGTAAAATCCTTAAAACAGCAATCATTCTAAATGTCAACCAGTATAATTGAGAAAGTGCAAAAAATACCGTGTATTATACTGGACAAAACATAACAGATACGTGTTTTTTGCGACTTTTCACCCCAGCTTGTTCATTGACGCAGCATCCACGTAATCTTAAAACAGCATTCTATAGTCACCACAGTGAATTGAAAGGAGCAAAAATACCGTGTATTATACGAAAAACATAAAACAGATACGTGTTTTTTGACTTTGAGCACCACATCTCTGTTCATTGACGCAAAGCGCATCAACGAGTTAAGATCTTAAACATGCAATTCTATAGTCACCACAGTGTGAAATTTAAAGGTGCAAAAAATAAACCGAGGCCTTAATTAATACGAAAACATAACCAGATACGCTGTTTTTTTGCGACTTTCTTTGCGCACACCAGCTTTGTTCTCCATTGACACGCACATCCACGTAATCTTATAACAGCACATTCTATACGCTCCACCAAGGTGTATTGAAAGAGTTGCAAAAAAATACCGTGTAATAACGAAAACATAACAAGATACGTTTTTTTTTAACTTTTGTCGCACCCCAGCTTTGCTCATTGAGCAGCATCCACCGTAAATCTTAAAACAGTCAATTTCTATAGTCACCAACAGGTGAATTGAAAGTGCAACAAAATACCGTGTATTATTACGAAAACATAACAGATAAGTGTTTTTCGACTTTTGCGCACCCAGCTTTGTTCATTGACGCGCAGCAATCCACGCAAATCTTAAAAACAAGCATTTCTATACCGACACCACAGGTTGAAGTTTAAAGTGTGCAAAAAATACTGTATATTATTACGAAAACATTAACAGAACGTGTCTTTCTTTTTACATTTGCGCACCCAGCTATTGTTCATTGACGCAGCAATCCACGTAAATCTTAAAACAGCAATTCTATAGTCACCACAGTGAATTGAAAGATGCAAAAAAAACAAAACTCGTATTATACGAAACATAACAGATACGTGTTTTTTGACTTTTGCGCACCCAGCTTTTAGTTCTCATTGACTGCGAGCATCCACGTAAATCTTTAAAACAGTCACTTCTATAGTCGACCACAGGATAAATGAAAGGAGCAAAAAATACCGGTATTATACGAAAACAATAACAGATACGTGTTTTTTGACTTTTGCGCACCCAGCTTTGTTTCATTGACGCAGCATCCACGTAAAATCTTAAAACAGCAATTCTATAAGTCCACCACAGGTGAATTGAAAGGTGCAATGAACTCACCCGTGTATTATACGAAAACATAAACAATACGTGTTTTTTGACTTTTGCTTACCAGACTGTTGTCAATGACGCATGCATCAACGTAACTCTTAAAACAGCAATTCTATAGTCACCCACAGTGAATTGTAAAGGTGCAAAAAATACCGTGTATTATAACGAAAAGCAAAACAGATACGTGATTTTTTGACTTTTGCGCACCCAGCTTTGTTCATTGACGCAGCATCACGAAAATCTTATAACAGCAATTCTTAGTCACCAACAGGTGAATTGAAAGGTGCAAAAAATACCGAGTAAATTTTAATACGAAAACATAACAGATACGTGTTTCTTTTTGACTTTAGAGCACACCCACTTTGTTCATTGACGCAGCATCCACTTAAATCTTAAAACAGCAATTACTATAGTCACCACAGGTGAAATGAAAGATGCATAACAACACCGTGTATTATACGAAACACAAGACATATACTTGTTTTTTTCGACTTATTGCGCACCCAGCTTTGTTCATCTGACGCGCATCCACTTTAAATCTTAAAACAGCAATTCTATAGTCCCCACAGGTGAATTGAAAGGTGTCAAAAAATACCGTGTATTATTCGAAAACAAAACAGATACTGTTTATTGACTTTTGCGCACCCAGCTTTGTTCATAGACGCACATCCAAGTAAATCTTAAAACAGCAAATTCTTATAGTCACCCACAGGTAAATTGAAGGTGCAAACAATACCGGTATAATACCGAAAACTTAACAGATACGTGTTTTTTTACTTTTGCCCATCCCCAGATTTTGTTGATAGACACCTTGCAGTTTAAAGGAATCCATCAATTTTCTGTTTTTATTAGAGGGGATTTGAGATAGCAAGTGGATTTGCCGTAGTTTAATAAAACTTTCCAAAGCTAATCCATACCTTCTCAAAATTTTATATTTCTGAGAACATGGAGCCGAAATTCAGGTTGGTACAGCGAGCAAAGAGGGGGTTAGCACATGAGGTAGAGGTAGAGAGAAGGTGCTCTTCCAGTGCGTTCTTGGGGGCGACAACACGCATAGCCAGCGATTGTCATTGCAGTACCGTCAGGCCCTGTCATCGCTGGCTCAGGGCCCTGTAAATCTAAGTCAACGAAACATCATCGCCAATCTGTCCTTCATGGTTAATAAGCAACCTGCATCTAGCAGTCATACCTCCTCTTCCTCGCAGATCACGCCACAAATGGGCGTCACCAGCATCATCAGCATCCCCCAACATGTAAAGCAGCCCAATGTCAACCCTTGTAACCCACCACAGTGGATGAATCCATATAGTCCTGAAGACCTCTTGTGATGACAAAATGCGGTTATGGAGAGGTCAGAAGGCCATGTTAAATAGATCAAGAGATGCTTTAGTCAGCTCTGAATGCCCAGTTACTGAATGACATCATCAGGTAGTGAAGGAGAGAAGCCGTCAATCGGCAAAAATCCCGGGCGGTCGGGCAACGCCTTGTAGTGCCCCTTGCTTGTAGCACGCAGCTTCTGGATGCAGAAAGTCAGGACGACCAAGTCCCTGTGTTTTAGATGATGATGAAGATGATGACAGACCTGCGCTGGAATCCAACCTGTCTTTTCCGTCCAGGAATTTGCTTTGCGAGCGCTTAACAGTGGACGAGGAGAAGACGATGGGGTAGTGTCAATAGGGGTCCACCTGCCACAGAAAGGGAGAGGGCGTCGCAGAATGCCGCTGATTAATGATACTGAAGCCACGTTCACGCAAACCCCGCTCCTCGCTTATTGCCGACAAAAAGGCTCCAGGACCTCTCAAGCTGGTGCCTTCTTTGAGCAAGCTCTGATCACCCAGCGATCCCATATGCCGCCTTTGCCGTAAACGCATAAGTAGAGGGCAACAGAACATTAAGGTTGTTAACCACCACCAACATGTCTAGGCACATGCAGCGAATGCATGAGTTGAAATTGGAGGGAACACTTGCCAAAAAATGCAGAACCGACGCCGAGGGCCTCCAACCACTGTCACACCCTCCCTGTCTCCGCCTTCCTCCTCTCCTCCGCCACACACCAAGCGTTCCTCAACCTGCCCATGTCTCTACAGTAGACATGACAGGGATCAGCCTCCGCGCTTCAGCCCCACCTAGGAAGATTAACTCCCTCCCCCCCCCCCGGCCGAGTACACCAGCACCACCAGAGACCCATCCTACCCCTTCTCCTTCCCGCCAGTTTGACATGCCGACGCCGAACAGCGCCAGTCTAGCAGCAGCCTTCTGTTCTTCCATGTTTGGAGCTAGAAGAAACACTTTAACCCAAACCATCCCAAAGCCAAAAGCCCTGAATGTCGGCATTCTGCCCAGGCTTTTGGCCTTGGAAATGTTGCCTTGTCCGTCTGCGGTGACACAGATGGGTTCCGTCACGTCAATGGCCCTCGCCTGCCCCCAATACCAGATGTCGAAGGCATTTCTTTGCCAGAAAAGCCGTTACCCTGCCCTGGCCAGCCACGTGTCATCTAAAATTTCAAGCGCGTTGTCTGACATCTGTGTCCGGAAAAGTCCATCTCACACTGAGAACCACAGGACTAGTAAGCACATGCCAAGGCCGTCAATATCTCTGGTAGGGACAGCTCAACTGAGGGTGAGCTGGGTTGAATGTCTCTGGGGGTGACAAGGTGCCTCTCAAGGCTTGGCACACGCTCTTCAAAACCGCAGGATGGTGCATCGGCTCTTTCCCCCAAGTACCTCTGGTGGAGCATCACTTGCCCAGAGACACCAGGCCGTGCTGAAAATTAATCTGCTAAGAGACCGTCCACACACAGGTCCAGTAGCGTGGACGGCTCTCCGCACCGAGACCAGCGCTGGCTGGGTGACAAGAACCTTGTTGCCAGAGGCAAGGTGGTGTGCGATAACGGTCGAAATCTGCTGGCCGACCCTTAAATCGGAACAGCTGCGAGCACATCCCTGCCTGGCACATGTCATGAAACCATGTCGTCCAGAAATCTCTAAAGACTACCCGGCGGTCTGGAGACTGCCTGCTGAAGAAGGCTCGAGGTCCTGAGTTCGCACTTCCCCGTTCGCACCTGCCTTCGTCCCTGCCTGCGGCCGTTCAGCGTCAGCTCGGAGCCACCCCGCAACCGTCTCATGTTTGACATGGCAACATGCAGGAAATTCCACCCTCCACATGCTCCAGCGACTTGTGGAGCGAGCAGAGACGCAATGCCATTACCTGCAGATACGAAGTTACACATAGGAGCCTGACAAGCAGCGGTGCGGACCTCGTGTCGTTAGCGAAGCCACCGAGAGTGGAGGCAAGTGAAAGAGCTCTCACCATCGCTTCCCAGTTTTTTTGAAAATCCACCAAAATGAGTCATATGCAGGATGATGCCCCTTGTCAGCATGACCAATTGTTGAGTGTGATCTTAGTATCTGGAACGATCGTTGACACTCTGAACCCATCAGGCCCTCCAAGCGACGGAGGAGGAGACGGGACACAGATGCGACACGGAGCCTTTCTCTCGTATCAAATCCACAAGGCCCGACAGTTTCTCCAATTTAATCGGTTCATCATTAGGCTGTGGAGTTCTGGGTCCACATACAGAGCTAGTGCAAGGCGGCACCTCAGCTCTCAGGGTGCCATTCAACTCAGCGCTAAAGACAGGGCTAGTTTGAAGCTGTGACCGGCGAGGCGAAGCTGAGTAGGTGAGAGGAGAGGAGGAGGTATTCCTAGACACCGACTCACCCCTGCCTTGGAAATAGGTTGGCGAGAATATTGAGGCAGATGAGGAAGATGAGTTTGCTATTGCCTCTCAAACTCCCAGAGTCTTGGAACTCAAGGCTCCACAGACCTCTCACATGAGTGGCTTGGATGCACCCATTCTGCAAAATGATCCTCGCTTAAGGCCAATCATAATGACACAACCAAGTTATTGGGTGGCCACCCTCCTGGATATCCCGATAACTTAACAAAACTCAGCACCTTTTCCTTCCACCCACCCAATAGTGAGAGATAAAATGCAAGGAACATTATGGAGACCTTGTCAGATTGATCAACTGACACATCTGTTTGCGTCTGCTTCACGTTCTTCAAATGTCACGGTTGGAACAACGCCATCGACGTGACATGCAAGATTAGGAGTGCCAAGCAGTCCATAGCGGCAGGCAGCGGCAGCAGCAGGCAAGGTGGCCCAGAACCTAATGGGTGACCTCTGGCAATCTTTATTTACCACCTCACAACCAATTGCAATGCAGGCCACCGATACAACACCCAGAAGACCACTTAAGATCATGGTGCACGACTATCTGCGTCTTCAACTCCGATCTTTTTTGTATGTGGTTCCCACCCAAATGAGACTTCTGGGTAATCCAAAATGGACGAATGGCCCGAGCTGGCTCGCCACGAGCCATAGAGGTGTTGCGTCCTGCCCAGCACCAGCGTCATATTGAGCGACCTTCAGCATCACAGCCGGAGAGTCATTACAGACAAACGCATCCGGCTTTCCACAGTTAATGTGGATCGTTTGAACTCACTCATCAAGAGTGAATCAGCATGTATCTCTGATGTATGTTAGTGCCCAATTTCCCGGCGTCACCGATTAGTGCTGGTCTACTTCACATTCCTCTCCAAACATAAATGGTCCCTATGAAAACTTATTTTTTAAAATGATCCCATTTCTTACTCACATTTTTATTCTCAATTCCCAAACAGATTCATCATTTGCTGGCGTTTTTGAGAGCTGCGTGAGGAGACTAAAAGACACCAAGCGTTCATGACAAAACCAATTCCATACTCATCTTTTAGAATTATTTTCACATTACAATGATTTGGGGTCATGTGCCTCACAATTTTTTAACAGTGGCTGCGAAGTCATATTTAAAATTTTTAATAATTTTTTGGGGTCATGTTTGCTGTGAGATAACAGCACATAATCATGGCGTCCTTGGAACAGAAATGTGGCTTCTAAGATGCATTTCTCCTTCACAATTTTTAGCAGTGGCTGATAAGTCCACTTTATAATTTTTCTGGGTCATGCTGCTTTGAAATGGAGAGCAATACTACAGTCTTAATTCTAAACAAATGTTGTTTCTAAAAGACTTTGTTCTTCACACAATTGTCAAAAGTGGCTCAAATGGGTCATGCTTTGAATTTTTGGAGGCATTTTGCTGCGGACATGCAGCTATACTAAAGTCCTATTATAAAAAATGTGTTTCAACAGACATTTGTTCTTCACAATTGTCCAAAGTGGCTCAAGGATCATGCTTTGAATTTTGAAGGCATTTGCCTGTGACATGCAGCTATACTATAGGTCCTAATTCTAACATGTTGTTTCTAACAGACAATTGTTCTTCACAATAGGTCAAGAGTGGCTCAAGGGTGAAGGTGCTGTCAGAAACAGAATAGGTAGGACACTGTTAATGACATATATTGCAAAATGACTTGTTTTTGCAAGATCTTTAACATAGCTATCAATCCCTTTATTGAGACAACCCATTAATACAATAAAAAAGAGAAACAAAGACATGGTGGGATTCCTCCGTTTTTTAAAAATGTGTTTTCTAGAATAAAGTACTAAAAAACTTGCATGTAAAAAATAGCTTTTTAAAAAAATTCCCTGAATTGTACGGGGGAAGTAAAGGAAAACTTGACCAGATTAAGGT
Organism: Phyllomedusa bahiana; assembly: GCA_025379985.1. Lineage (NCBI taxonomy): Eukaryota > Metazoa > Chordata > Amphibia > Anura > Hylidae > Phyllomedusa > Phyllomedusa bahiana. The sequence continues at coordinate 19,373 of JAODAL010018266.1, forward strand.
TTATTCAAGGACTGGAGTATGCGCAGGGACAGAGAACAAAGTACAGAGACCATTTCCTCCAGCACTTGAAAAAATAGAAAAAGAATGCCAAGAAAAAGGGCACCGGTGTAACGGGACGTTAACCACCAGAAATTTTCCAAATGAAGCTCAATTGGTCCCACTCATACGGAGGGGCAAGCGCTCCCCCGGTATTGACTGTTTTCTGAGAAGGCTGGAGTTCTCACACTTCCGTTTCCCCCACTCTGCTTCAGACGACATTTTTCCCGTTGCGCGTCATCGGCATTTTAACCTGCGTGTTAATAGATGACGGAGCCAGCCTCTCTCACCCCCCCACTGTAACTCCACCCCTGGGTCAGCTGGGGGCACAGGACAGGTAAAGTCAATGTCCATTCTTTTAAAATGGGGGTTTGAAAGACCCCTTTTTTTTCCGGCACTTTTAATGTGGGGTCATGCGGGTTTGGGCTCATCGGGGCCCAGGACGATAAAATCAAGTACATTAAACTTAAATGGGGTTGAAAACCCCCTTTTTCCCGCACTTTTTAAATCTGGGGGTCATGCGGTTTTGGGGCTCATGCTGTTGCCCGGGGGGGACGGGTATATCAATGTCCAGTGAACAAAAATTTGGTGGTTGAAAGACCCTTTTTTCCCGGGCACTTTTTAAATGGGGGGGTCATCGGGTTTGGGGCTCATGCTGGGCCCAGGACGGGATATTCAATGACCATTTTCAAGTAAGAGAGGTTCAAACATACTCCCTTCTGGCATTTTTTTAATTTGTGGGGGATGCAGGTTTTAAAGGGGCATGCTTGGTAAAGACAGGATAGTGAATGGGGCTGTGTTTTTTTCTGTGGCTTTTTTAACCTAAGGTGTTGCCTAAGAGTAGCACGTATCCATTTGACTGTTGTGGATGTTAATTCCAGCTTCTCCACCCTGTTTGGGTGTAAGAAAGAAGTGTTGTTTCTCTCCCATAGCTTTAATGGTCACGCTCATAATCGACGCTCACTATCGAAAAACCCTTTTCGAGGGGGGCCGACTACACATCGCCCGTGTCATAGCCAAATAATCGCTCAACACTATACATCATCAAAAGAACAAGGGCCTTTCTCCTTTATTAAAAGTGTGGCAAGTTTTTCTTTATAGGCATTTTTAGTTGGAGTACTGTTATGCAAAACAGAATATATCTTTTTTTGGACAAAAAATCTAATCATCATTTAAGCAACCTTTTTATTATTTTTTATTTATTAAAAACAAACACTTTTTTTTGGGTTAGTCCTTTAGAAATAAAAAACAACCTTTAATTATTCTTAAAACCCCGGTTAGAAGCTGACTAGTCATTAAGAATATAAATTTTGTACCGGTTTGCCATAAAATATAGAATAGTAAAAGATATCAGCATAACTTTTTCAGGCAACTGAGTTAAAAATTTGATGGTGAGCTTTGAAGAACTAGCCCCCCTTTTCAAATAGGTTTTACCGCTGTCATGTCCCTTTCCCAAGAAAAAAGCGGGTTGCACAGAAAATGGGGGGGACTTTTCCTGCAGGTCTAGCAATGGGGTGTATCTGATCATTTTGGCGCAATGTCCGACCACGGGGCCTTTATTTGGGGAAACAGGACAAGACTCAGCCAGCGCATGAACCCACGGTTCACATTAATAGCAGCAAAACGATTTTTCCATGGCACAACATTCTCCAGAGATACCATTCTATTAAGATCTGAAAATTGGGGTTTTAAATGGACACTTTAAGACGCAGAGGGAGAGAAAGGAAGGGGAATTTTAAATTTAAATGCAAAAATTTCAGACTCGCAAAAATGGGCTAAATATTCATGCCAGCTTTATGCAAACATGTGTGAACTTGAGGGCCACAAATTATATCTAGGGCTACGATAAGACACAGAATTATTGACCCCCCTTCACGCCTCACAATTTCCAGATAGTTGATGTCTGACCTGCCATAAAATACTTTCCGTTTTATATTGCAGTTTGTTTTTTAAAGAATTCTGGGCCCCCTTTGAAGGCCCATGTCTTTTGTTATAAAAAGCTGTGAATTTCAATTTCTTGTATAAAAACCGTTTTAAGAAGGGCAGTTCTCTCGAAAGCTCACCATCAAATATACTCAGTTAGCCTGAAAAAGTTATCGCCTGATTTCTTCACTATTCTACTATAGTCATTAAGAGATATCTAAAGGTCAGTGTTTCTACTGCGCATGACAGAATGGCAGTGCTCGCGGTTTATCCATAACATTCTACTTAGATTTCTAACTTCTGCTGCTAAATGCCTAACACTATGTTAATATATGGCCTTGTAAAGCTAACAACAAGTAGGGAAAGTTTATACCTATGAAAAAATACTTTTTGCAAAGTTTTTTTCAATGAAAATCAAGGGCAAGAAAAAGAATGGGAAAAAAAACAATGGGGGAAGTTTAGCTACAGAAAATGAATTGCTGATTTAACTTCATGTACTGTTCATTGAAAAATCTGCAAACTTTTAATCACCCTTATAGAACTACAGAATTTATGAAATAATTAATATCCATATCAGATTTGATTTTAGTGCCCACCAATAGATCTGATTCTTGGGGTCTACCAGTGGAGTTGATTTCTAGGGGCCACCAGGGGAGTTGATTTTTTGAGCCCACCAGTAGAGTTGATTCTAAGGTCCACCCAACAGCTACTGTACTTGACTACACATGCTACATATGACCCTTGAACTGTGGCTCTTACTCTTTGCCTCTCTTATTCTTCCTTTCTGCCTCTCCCAAGGAAGAACATTCAGTTAAAAAGCAGCTCCAGCTGTGCAGTGCTCAGGGGCCCACTGGAGGTTTCCCTTGCTCCCCTGTAGGCCAGTCTGAGCCTAGGGTGCATCACCGTGACTATTACTCCCATCCCCTGTTGTTACCTACCTTTAGTCATTGCCTTGTGTCATGGGATCACTGTTTTTTAATAATACAGTTGTAGTAAGATAACTATTTACTTTTATGATGACATTTGTTTTCCATATGCCTGTACTGTGACTCCACTATACTTATTACCTCTGTGCAGATGTCACTGTTTATTATTCCTGTGTTGTAACTTCACTCTATTTGTTATATCTGTACTGCCATATCCCTTTACTGTGGCTTCATTTTATTTATTATCTCAGTGGTGGCTAAATTATTGTGTGCATATTCCAACTTCTGTGACACAACCGTAAGAATTATTCCAATTATTCCAGTCTCTCTATGTCAGACTGAAATCTTGCATACACATATAGAAACAACAAGCTAGCTGTGTATGCAGAACTAGCAACATATGTAGAGCAAAAGTAGAGGAGATACCTGGTTAGTGTCATTTATGGGCATGCTTATGAAAATAAAGGTCATGATTATGCAAATATAGACTGAGGTAAGGTATTGCATGATATCAGCTGAACATGACCATATATCATAGAGGTAGATACCAGATGTAATGAAATTGCTACATGAGCTATTCTCAGAAATGGGATTGCATAGTAATCATTTCCTTAAAATTACAAACTAGAAACTGAGTGAATCAAAATCCACTAAAACACTACTCTGAGTAGCAGAATCTTAGGTAATCCCTAAGTACTCACCAGAGTCTACTGTAAAGCAGGTTTGATTTAAGACTAAAAGCCTTTATTCTATGGCCTGAAGTGCATCAGATTTATTTCCTGTATGTTTGTTTTTATTGTGGCTTCAAAAATTAATGTGGAATTTATTTGTGGAGATGGATATTGTTCGATTCTACTATTAGTGTGGTGATCGCTGTGGTCCATGTGCTTCCAATACATTGGGTGAGCTGGTACAAAGTTCTGTGTAAAATACCCCTTGAAAAAGCGTAAGTGAAACGCGTGTCGGGGAAACACAGGGGTCTAGTGTCACTTGGTGGACATCTATTTAAGGTATAGTATCTGGTTTACATTGTTACAATATTTTTAGATGCTACCTTTATGTATTTATATACGTTTTTAGTGTCCTCCATTATGGTCTTTTTTCATTAATATATACATATATATTTTTGCATATTAGGACACTAGACCCCTTTGTTTGTATGTTTTATCTGGGTGGTGTCATTTTGTTATGTATTATAGTTGTATTTTTTTATGTTTAATAAAGTTTTTTCATTTTTGTATATTGGTCTTCCCCTTTTTTTCGGTTGTTGGTATTGTTTTCGGGTTGTTCAATTAAATAAAAAAACTTTTTGCTATATAAGTAGTTGCATATATCTCAGTTTTTAAATACTGTTATAGGTGTGTTTGCTTCTACAGGGAGAAGGCAGGACAGATTGTTACCGTCCTGCCTTCTCCCTTGTATGTACAGCGCTCAGTGAGCGCTGTACATACAGGTCAGCGTCGCAGGGGGCAGGGTGCACGGCTTTCATCACACCCCCTGTGACGCTAGGTCTCGGCTCCCATCCCTCTGGGAGCTTGGCGCTGGGTGTAAGCTGGGTGATGATGCTGCTTACTCTCAACACCAGCTCCCAGACCTGGCCGCGTTGCAGGGAACCTGGAAAGGTGAGTACATTTTTTTTATTTTATTATCGTTAGCAACAGGGGGAGCTTCCTGGCTACAGGGGGCATCTTTATGGCTAAAGGGTGGTATTACATGGCTATACGGGGTAACTATCTGGCTACAGGGGGCTGCTACATGGCTACAGGGGGCTGATACATGGCTACAGGGGCAACTACATGGCTACAGGGGGCAACTAGCTGGTTACAGGGGGCATATAACTACCTGTTTACAGGGGACATATAACTACCTGGCTACATGGGGAAAATAACTACCTGGCTACATGGGGCAAATAACTACCTGGCTACCAAGGGGCTACTACATGGTTACCAGGGTGCAAATAACTACCTTAAGGGGGCCTATATAACTACATAATAGGGATCTATATTTCTACTTATTGAGGAGGCCTATATAACTACCTATCCGCTTAGTAGGGACCAAAATACCTACCTATTGGGGAACCTATAAGATTACCTACCTAATGGGGTGCTATACACCTACCTAATTAAGGACTACCTACCTAGTTTGGGGGTGTTCCTACTGCACTTTTACTGTTTGGGAAACAAGGGGCTCATTATTACCATAGGAGATGCTGTAGATGGGGGCTTTGTACAGAGATATGAATTGATAGAGAAGTGCAGATAAATTGAGTCTAAGATATTTGTTTTGTAAATTGTACAGTGAAGAGTTGTGGCCTGGAGAAGTCGTCATGGCAGTCTGGAAGAGATGTAAAGAAGAAGAGAAAGAGAACAACTCTTCAGAGACATCTCCTGTAAGTCTCTGGATGTAACTTTACTGTAATCGCTTATATGTCTGCAGAGCCTGTGTACAACTGATATCCACTACTGTATTTGGTAACTGTATGACTATTATTTAGAAGTTTAATACGTAGCATTTTGTGTTACAGTGTTTTGTATACTTTGGCTTTGGTTGATGGTGATGCACTGTGTCGCATTGTGGCATATTATGTTATGGGTGGGTGGAAGGGGGAGAAATTTCTTCACCCGCCCTGAGTGCAATTTAGCCTAGGAACGGGCTTGGATTGGGCACAGGTTCTAAGTCTTATTGGCTCTGCTCCTCACACCCCTGAATGAGGTTTATCCAGTGGACATGACCACCTTAAAGTGACAGGGGTTGTCTCACTACAAGGATTGCTTTTTATGTTAAAGATCTTGCAAAAACAAGTCACTTTGCAATATGTGTCCATTAACAGTGTCCTACCTATTTCTAGATATCCCCTCTTGTATGGGCTGCATCAGCTCCTCAGGTCACTATAGCTATAGATCGGTTTGATCTATCCTGATAGGCTGCCAGCAGTGGTTGCTATAGCTAATGACCTAGCTTCTACTGCAGCCTAATGGAAGCCAGTAAACACACCCCTGAATTAAAAGTGAAACCAAGAAAACAGGACTGAGGTAAAATAAATCAATGTAGTGAGACAACTCCTTTAAACTTCCAACACTAGACCTACACAGGTGTTTTGCAGACTATTATTTTGAATTTGTTTCTCAAAAGTGATACATTTTCTTCCATGATGTTATATGTGAGAAGTCTGTCTTTCTACATCTATCATAACATGATATCTTCATAGCAGGGTATAAATGGAGGATTTTTTTTTTTAATTTCTGTCCTTAACCCCTTACCAGCACAAACAGTTTTGGCCCTTCTGACAAAGCCCAGTTTTGAAATCTGACATGTCACTTTATGTGAGAATAACTTTTGACACTTTTACCTATCCATGTGATGCAGAGAATGTTTTCTCATGACACATCGAGCTTTAAGTCAGTAAGACATTTTGGTACAAAAAATCCTTGTTTATTTGTGAAAAATATAAAAATATCATGAAAAATTTGAAAAATTTACCGTTTTCAAACTTCAAAAATTTCTGTGTGTAAGACAGATAGTTGTTCCACTCAAAATAGTTTATAATTAGCATCTACCATATGTAGATGTACGTTGGCATCATTTTCTAAATGTATTTTTATTTTTTACAATATTCGGGGGCTTAGAAATTTAGTAGCAATTTTTCACATTTTCAAGAAAATTTGCAATATGCATTTTTTTTGGAACCAGTTCAGTTCTGACGTGACTTTGATTTGCTTGTATGTTAGATACCCCCATAAATGACTCCATCTAAGAATCTACAACCCTTAAAGTATTCATAACAGCATCTAGGAAGTTTATGAACCCATTAGGTGTTTCACAGAAATTATAGCAAAGTGGAGGTGAAATTTCAAAATTTCAGTTTTTTTGCAGATTTTACATTTTTGGCTCAACCACAAGCCTCGAAGTAAGAGGGGCACCTACTGGACTTTGGGGTCTCCTTTTCAATAAAATTTTATTTAGGTGCCATTTCAGGTTTGTGGACACCCTAAGGTGCTAAAACTTAATAAACACTTCTAAAAAGACCCCATATTGGAAACTACGCCCCTTAAGGAATTTTTATTTGAAAAAAAAAAAAAAAAAAAATTTTATAACACAATTTCTTCCAAGTTCAGCAATACCCTATATATTGGTGTAAACTGCTGTTTGAGCACATGGCAGGGCATACAAGGGAGGGAGCGCTATTTGGCTTTTGGAACGCAGATTTTGGTGGGTGCCATGATGCATTTGCAAAGCCTCCAAAGTATTAGAACCGCATACACCTTCCTGAAGTCACCCCATTTTGGATTCAACACCCCTCATGGATATCATATAGGGGTGTATTGTGCATTTTGGACGCACAGGTGTTCCATAGTTTTTTTTAGCATTAGGCCATGAAAATGGAGGAGAAAAATGCCGTTCCGTCATTGTTTTTTGGGTTTCAATTTTACAGCATGCGCTATGCATTGTAAATGGCAGGATAACTTTATTTTTGGGGTCAGTACAATTGCAATTATATAAATTTTATATCGTTTTTTATGTTTAATTAGTTTTACACAATAGAAATGCGTTTACAAAAATTACATTTTTATGTTGCCCTATTCTGACAGCCATAACTTTTATATTTTTCTGTATATGGAGCTGATTATGGGCTTCTTTTTGGCAGGATGAGTTGAATCACTTTTCATTAAGGATTTTGTGAGGAGTTTTATTTTTTTTTGTACATCGCTATATTCTAATAGCTATAACATTTTTATGTTTCCATATACAGAGATTTGTAAGGACTTTTTTTGTGGGATGAACTGGTGTTTTAATTGGTACCACATTATCGTTTATATGAGTTCTTGAACTCGTTTTTATTCCCTTTTATGTGCTGTGGGATAAAGAAAAATTGCAATTCTTTGATTTTTTTTTTCACCACATTCACCGTGCGGGTTAATTAACATAACATATTTATAGGGTAGGTCATTACGCATGCGGCAACACCAAATATGATTACTTTATTTTTGATCTTTTTTGAATGATTGACATTTGTAAAGGGGAAAAGGGCGGAGTACATGTTTTTATTTATTTTTTGTGTTTCACTTTTTTTTTACACTCTCTTCACTTTTCTCCATAGGGGATTTGTATTGGTGATCCTCAGATCACTTATACAAAAGGAGGTCAGTAAACAGCTTATTTCTGTGTACTGGTCTCCATGGCGACTGTCAATCACCATCCCCACAATGCATTGCAGACATGGTGACATCACAGACAGCCCGGGAAGTGTTTCTTTCACTTTCCAGGCTGTCTGGCAGGAGAACAGCCATGCAATCATGCTGCTGCTGTGCCGAGAGCAGACAGAAAAAGCTCCCTTATTTTGTCTGTGGTTTATCTCAATAGATTGCTGCAGCTAAGGGGTTAATCACCCAAAGCTCACTCCAGATGTGGGTGATGAGGCCAGGCAGATATACCACTGGTCCCATGTTGTGATTATGTGTTGCTCGCTTGTAAGGGTATGTACACACGGTGTACTTGAGTCGTGTACAGTACGTGTCGCAATACGCCGGGTGTTTTGGGAGTCGCGCTGATCAGCGCATATTCCCAAAGCATGGGGAGACGACGCGTAATCCATAGCTCTCTGTGAGAGCTATGGATTACAGTAATTGCAGCGCGCATTGCAGCGTGCATTTCGTGACATATAACGTGCAATATGCTGCGATGTAAGATGTTTCTCACTACAAACATCTTATTTTGAAATGTGCATAGCATAAATGGAAGTAAGTTTGTCCTAGGAGACCATTAGCAAAGTGCTATGGCTTAGTAGAACAGGTGACTTTTGTGTCTACATACTGTAGAAACCGTGTGAGTGCCAAGGTTGGATTCTACATACATGGGGCGACATGTATGAACGGGGCTGCGCCAGATATCTGGCGTCTTTTCAGCCCGACATCATTCGTAGCCCCGTTCACTAAATTTTTAAATCTCACACATGCCTGCAGGAGGCAGGGAGCACTAGAACTGTACAAAGCTATAGATTTATAGCTTTGTTACGGCATTTCTAGGCACATTACTTCTGAAAGAGGTAGACCACTTTCAAAGTGGTATACCTGACCCAGAAATGTCGCCCGCGCACTGGAATGTGCCTGATTTATGACCCACTGTAAAGTGGGTTCATAAATCAGACGACTTCTATGCCGTTATTAGGCACATGAAATTTGACATGCGAACGGAGAGAGAGACACCTGATGCTGTGCTGGGATGAGAGAGACACCTGATGCTGTGCTGGGATGAGAGAGAGACACCTGATGCTGTGCTGGGATGAGAGAGAGACACTTGATGCTGTGTTTGGGGGAGAGAGAGACATCAGATGCTGTGCTGGGATGAGAGAGAGACATCTGATGCTGTGCTGGGATGAGAGAGAGACACCTGATGCTGTGCTGGGAGGAGAGAGACACCTGATGCTGTGCTGGGATGAGAGAGACACCTGATACTGTGCTAAGGTGAGAGAGAGACCTGATGCTGTGCTGGGATGTTGAGAGTGACACCTGAAACTGTGCTGGGATGGAGAGAGAGACACCTGATGCTGTGCTGGGATGGAGAGAGACACCTGATGCTGTGCTGGGACAGAGAAAGAGACACCTGATGCTGTGCTGGGACAAAGAGAGAGACACCTGATGCTGGGATGGAGAGAAAGACACCTGATGCCGTGCTAGGAGGAGAAAGAGACCTGACGCTGTGCTGGAGGGAGAGCGAGAGAGAACTGATGCTGTGCTGGGGGGGAGAAATGCAGTCCTATGTGGGGAATTTTAGTGTGCAGTCCCATACACAACTGTTTTATGAGAGAGCTAGGCACTAAAATACACCTGTAGTGTGCAGTCCCATGTAAAACACAACTGTTCTAATAGAGATAATACAGATCCCATGTAAGAGACTTACGAAAAGATAAAGTGTATAGTTTTGTAGGAGAGCCATTTCATTGTTCTGTGCAGTCCCAGGTTAAACAGTCATAGGAGTTTTGAATCTACCGAAAATCTGATGGTACTGTACACTGTGCTGCATAGACAGCAATGAAAAATCCATACTGTAGTCTATATATCACGGGTTTTTTTTCTGCCGCGTTTAAAATCCGGTGGAATATGCAACATATTCCGCGGGATTCCTGGCAGATTGATGTCGGATTCAATTGTACGGCCCAACAGCAAATCCAAAAACCGACTTTTGTACAAAAACACGGTCCGGTCACGGTCCAGCAATGTCAAAATGTCAGGGTATTTTGGACGGCATTTTGTCTTTTTCTGTGGGCACTTAGAATTAGTCTAGGACAGCTGAGAACCTCTCCATTCCCCCAGCTCACACAGATTGAATCATCAGGAGTGTGTTTGGGAACCAGCAGAAAAGGTTGCCAAACGCTGTAGTGAGTTAATTCCTTAAATAGTGTGTATCCTATAGGGTAGGACATGCATTTGCCCATCCCAAGGGAAGCTTAAAGGGGTTTTCTCATTACATTCTTTTGCATTCATCTTGTCCTTTTTCACTAGCTTAGAGCTTCAAATCCAGGGACGGGTCTCTCCTGCCAGTAGGCGTGTCTTCCCTCACTGAAGAGTGGTGACATCATCATTCTGTGTGAGCAGTGGAAGGGAGAGGATGTCACAGCTCTGCAGACCTCCTGCAATGGTCAGTTCTCATGTCTGAAGAGCTGTCACCTCCCTCCACAAGCTCACTGTAACTAGAACACCTGTATTGCTGTAAACAGTTATGCATACAGCCCCCTTAATATTAAAGAAAGTTACATCTAGTCATTGTGTCTAGCTGAGTGGATTATATGTGTGTGATATGGGTTGGGGGAGTGACTTTAACATTGCCCAGAAACCTTCACATCAGAGCTGTCCTTGGATCAGTGCAGAGCAACTTTATGGTTTCACTTTCAAACAGCTCGGTGGGAGTAATCACAGAAAGTGCAGGCAGCATCACACAGGAGAGGGAGTGTGTCCCGCATAGGGAGGGGGGGGGGGGTGGTGTCCCGTCCAGAGATTGAACTAAATCTCAGACAGCCAATCTCAGCAAAATGGGCATGGCGCGACCCCCCAGGCTTCAGATTTGGCTCTAGACACTCACAGATTAGCTCATAGCTGCTATACTAAATTATTTAGGTAATGCAAACCAATTGCAAAACTGCTTATTTTTACTGTCCTTATCATTACAGATATGATCTTTGTAGTGAGAAAACTCCTTGAACTATAGCTGTCCCTTTACTCTTTTCTATACGTTTTGTGAACTAGTTCCCAATAACCACAATCACTGCCATATTAGTGAGTGGTTCCCCAGGGCAGTTTTTCACCACTGCAAGTGGGTCATTAATTATTGTGTTTATAATAATAATTGATTACTCCCTTTTAACGCCATTCCAAACAATGCAGGAAATTGAAAGCAGCTTGCTGTTAATAAAAGCAGTTTCACTGTAATGCAGTAGTGAAAGAAAAACTGCACCAAAAATAACACACAATTTGAGAGCACACTCATTGACTCAAATGGGATCTGTTGAATGACAAGAATACAACTGCAGATTGTGATATTCTTGTCATCAAAACACCAGAGAGGCCAACACTCACCCTGACAGAACCGCAAATGAATGTTTGAGCAGGAGGTTATCCAATTAATAGTTATAAAAGCAAACAAGTAAATAAAAAAATCTTAATCTTGTTGGACTTGTTCTTATCTAAATTTGGTTTTTCATCTCTAACAGGAAAAGTTAAAAATGTTGCAGTGGCACTTCATCTAATAAGGTTGTCCTCATTTCTACAATTTACAAATACATCTAATCTTATTAAGTTCCTTTGTGAACTTTTAAAATTGCTCCTGGTATTTACAGCAACCTAATCATTATACACTATTATGTATATCTGTCATTTTAAAGGGCACTGAATTATTACTTTTCCAATTAATCATTCAGTTTCACTTGGAAGTGTTTACAGGGAATGAACAGAAGAAGGTTAGAGTACATCTCAGCTTTGTTAAGTTAGAGCTCTCACACTTTTATTTGTGTCACCATGATGTATTGGAGCAGATACTTCCTGAGATAAAGTGTTCACATCTGATATTTTGTAGTGCATTGCTTCTATTTAGGCATAAATAATTAAAGTGAAACAAAAGTCAAGAAATCAAAATGGATTATGTGAAAGGGTAACTGAAAGCACAAAATGTAACTATTATTTAGAAAAGTTTTTACTTGTTAAAATGTTGCTTATTCTTTATTTTAAACATTAAAAATAGCCCCTTTACAATGACCAAAAAACGTATACACCTGAAATACACCAAAAAGATCAATTTCTGTCTTGGGACAAAATACAAAATACACAAGAGGGAACAATGAGTGTTTACTCACGTACTGTTATCATCACGCATAGGACAATCATGGACGCCCCTTATCGTGGGACATCTCATTATTAGTGTTGTTTTTAGCCATTAGGAGCCATTATTCCCTTCATGAATCCAACTAATATGTGGGGGGAAACACATAGAAATTTTTTGTTTTTTTGGGGTAATTATCCTTTTTCTTCCTGTCTGGTGACTATAGACTTTATTCAGTAAGGGTGATACCAGGGACCTTAAAGGGGTTGTCTCACTACAAGGATTGCTTTTTATGTTAAAGATCTTGCAAAAACAAGTCACTTTGCATTATGTGTCCATTAACGGTGTCCTACCTATTCCTAGATATCCCCTCTTGTATGGGCTGCATCAGCTCCTCAGGTCGCTATAGCTACAGACCTGTTTGATCTCTCATGATAGGCTGCCAGAACTGGATGCTATAGCTACAGACCTGGCTTCTACTGCCGCCTAGTGGACGCCAGGAAACACGCCCCTGAATTCAAAATGAAACCAATAAAACAGGACGAATCAATGTAGTGAGACAACCCCTTTAAGGGACAGTCATCTTGAGTAGGGCCATCCTTGTCAGGGTGATGACCCCACAATTTGATAGGGAACAGGTATAGGAATTTTGTAGGGTGAGGATTATAGGCTTCATTAGGATTACTCTTCATCTTCTGATTGTCCTATGCGTGATGACAAAAGTGCCATTCATTGTTCCCTCTTGTGTATTTTGTATTGACAGGTATTTATCTTTTTAGTGTATTTCAGGTGTCTGTGGTTATCATAAAGGGGCAATTTTTTTTAATAAAGTGTAAGTTTTATTGGGTATATTTTTCCTGTGATTTTATTGGTACCCTGATATTTTTTTTATTTTTGGTCAGTGATTTCTTTGTTAAAATGATGAGAATTTTTTTTGTAACTGGAACTTCTTTAGACATTTTAAACTTTTTCCAGTTGTAATAGTGTTCATAATCCCTTCCTGACCGGCCTGTTTACTCCCATTCCTGAATAGGCACATTTTTCCTTTTCCATTGTACACACATGTATTATAATAATATTTTGCCTTATTACCATGATATGTCAGGCTTTATTTTTAGATTATATATTGTGCTTACTGTCCAATATCGTGCAATGTGATTGGCATTTGTCAGAGAACACCAAGATGGGCAGATTCGACATTGGCTCCCTGTGTTCTTAACGTTTGAGAGCAGATTCACACTTAACACAGAGTCTGGAGACGCCATGGAGAACATTCTGCCTGCAATATCCTTCAGCATGACCGGAAAGACAGTAGGTCAGTAATGGTGTGGGGAGGCATTTCATTTTTCCATGTACTAGTCAGAGGTACCCTGATTTCCATTAGGTACCAGGATGAGATTCTCAGACCCTTTGTGAGACCATATGCAGGTGCAGTGGGCACTGGGCTCCTTCTAGTGCATGACAATGCTAGGCCTCATGTGGCTGAAGTGTGTGAGCAGTTCCTGCATGATGAAGGCATTGATGCTATGGACTGACCTGCCCATTCCCCAGACCTGAATCCAATCGAGCACACTTGGAACATCATGTCTCGTTCCATCCACCAAAACCACGTTGCACCACAGACTGTCCAGGAGTTGACTGATGCTTTAACTCAGGTCTGAGAAGAGATCCCTCAAGAGAAGATGCACTGCCTCATCGGGAACATGACCAGACATATAAGGGGAGTCATACAGGCATGTGGAGGCCACACACACTACTGAGCCGCATTTCCTTGTCTTGAGGCATTTCCAGTTGAATCAAGATGAAATGTGATTTTCCACTTTGATTTTGAGTATAATTCCAAATCCAGACCTCCTTGGGATATTAATTTTGATTTTTAATGATCATTTTCATCTTTTGTTCTCAATGCATTCCACTATATAAAAAATAAAGAATTGCAACTGGAATATGTCATTCATTGAGATCTAGGATGTTGTATTGTAGTGTTCTCTTTACTTTTTTGAGCAGTGTATATATGTATATCTTTTTTGAGCAGCATATATATGTATATTTTACACACACACACACAATATATATATATATATATATATATATATATATATATATATATATATATATATAATATATTTTATTTTTTTTATTTTTTTGTGGTGCTAAATAAGTTGTATAATTATGCACTTATCCACCACAGATGTTTATATATATATATATAGATGATATAAAGTTTTAGGAGAGTCTGGGGTGGGGATAATGGTATGTTCATATGATGTAAATTCACTCTTGTATGCTCAAAGTAACCTTCAAAGTACACCTAATACTGTTAGAGGCATATTTTGAAGTGAATGCAAACGCATATTTAGTGGCATTTGTACACTGAAAATGTCACGGAGAGTGCTGTGGGCCAACACCTGGTCCATGGCCACTTACCATCCAGTCCCTGGAGCTGTGGTCCAGGCATCTGGCTGCAGGCGCACCCACTCCAGGCTCCCTTCTTGCTTAGCTGATACTAAATGGACCCCGTCCTGCTTCCTTTCGGACCATTGCGCTCCTCCGTGTCCTCCTGCTACGCACCTTCCTCTTCCGGGCACTCGGGGCGCGCGCCGGTCTACCAGCACACAACACGTATTGTTTCCTCTACCAATGCCCTTTGGGCAGGGGCTTTTTAAGGATTCTGCTTCTTGTTATCCATGTCCAGTTGTTGGTGTCTGTTCCCTAGTGACGTTCTGTTGTGTGTTTCCTAGTGACTCCTATTTACACTACCATCTGCCTCTCTGTTCCTGCCTAGGACTATCCTGTCTGACCATTGTCTGCTATGTGCTGTTCCTGCTGAGCCTGTCCATTCTAGATTCTGCTCCACGTTCCAGCCGGTTCTGTGTTCTACGTCTCCTGCTTCGGCTGTCACCACTAGGACCTTCATCAGGTGTAGCCACCTGGAGGATTCTCTATGGCAAAGTCTACCTGGTCTTGCAGCGGGCTTCGGTGAGGACAAGGGGCTCCTTAGACTCCACTCCCTGGCATAGGTCATACCAACCCCACGCGGTGACCGAGGATCCACCTACCATTCAAAATAAATGTATAACTCTGTTCCAGCATGAAGAATTGGTCCTGTCAAACTAATATCATCAGCTTTTATGAGGAGGTTAGCTCTCGACTGGATTGGGGTGAGGCTTTGGATGACATATATTTATATTTTCTAAAGCATTTGATACTGTGCCACATAAAAGGTTGGAAAGTAGAATAAGAATGCTTGGACTGGGGGAAAATGTTTCCATGTGGGTAAGTAACTGGCTCAGTGATAGAAAGGTGGTGAATAATGGTACAATGCATTGTCTATACAATGCATTAGGCTGTATAAGTGATTGATCCCCCTAGTGGTGAAGTACCCTAGGGGGGCTCAAAGTTAAATTTAAAGTTTTAAAGTGTAAAAAAAAAAAAAAAAAAAGTTCAAATCCCCTCCCTTATTTAGTATTACCACATCTGAAAAAGTCTGATCTACAGTATTAAAATGTAAAATTATTTATCCTGTATGCTGAACACCGTAGAAGAAAAAAAATATCAACATTTTTTTTTTCATGTCCCATAAAAATTTAAATAAATTTAATTAAAAAGTTCCATATATTCCAAACTGGTAGCAATAGAAACAACACTTCAGCCTACAAAAAAGTTATCGGTCACAGAAAATTGCACCACATCGCAATTGTCAAAAATGGAAAATGTTTGGAATTTTTTTTACGGTACCAAAACATAACAAAAACTGTGCATGTTTCATATTGCTGGATTCATATCAACCTGTAGAATACAGAGTATACATCATTTTTACTAAAGATTGAATGGTGTAAAAGCAAAACATCTGCAAACATGGCACAAGTACGTTTTTTTTTTTTCACATTTTGCCCCACTATTTTTTTTTGCATTTTCCCTGTATATTCTATAGTACAATGAATGACACCATTAGAAAGTACATCTTGCCCCGCAAAATAAAAGCCCTCATTTGTCTATGTAGGTGGAAAAATAAAAACGTTATGGCTTTTGGAAGACGTGGAAGAGAAAAATGAAAAGTCATATGTTTTGTCTTTGGAGGGGTTAATATATTTATTAACAATCTTACACATGGATTGCACAGTAGAATATCAATCTTTGCAGATGATACTAAGGGTGCTTTCACATGGTGCGTTTTTGGTGCGTTTTTTCAATGCATTTTTTGTGCAGGAAGACACATCAATTAATGCTGTACATTGCTGCACAAAAATCGCAGAAAAATCGCGGTAATTACCGCAATTTTTGACGCAATTTACAGCATTAACTGATGTACCTTCCTGCACAAAAAACGCATTGAAAAAACGCATAAAAAATGCACCAAAAATGCACTGTGTGAAAGCACCCTAAGCTCTGTAAAATATTCAACACAATAGAGGATAATGTTTTCTTACAAAGGATCTGGATATATTGGAGGCCTGGGCAGAGAAGTGGCAGATGAGGTTTAACACAGATAAATGCAAGGTTATGAATCCAATCCATGATTATTTGTTAAACGGAAAAGTGCTGGGAAAAAGTGACATGGAGAAGTACTTGGGTATCCTAGTGAACAGTAAACTTAATTGTAGTAGCCAGTGTAAAGCAGAAGCTGCCAAGGCAAACAGGATTATGGGGTGTATTAAAAGGGGCATAGATGTACACAATGAGAACATCATTCTCCCATTATACAAGTCAGTGGTCAGACCACACATGGAGTATTGTGTACAGTTTTGGTCATCACTTCACTGGAAAGACATTGTAGAGCTTGAACAGGTACAAAGACGGGCAACAAAAATAATAAAGGACTGGGTGGACTGAAATACCCAGAAAGATTAGTAAGATTAGGGTTATTTAGTTTAGAGAACAGACGGCTTCAGGGGGACATAATAAATATGTTTAAATATATTAAAGGTCAATATAGAGATCCCTACCAAGACATATTTATACGCAGGACTGTATCTAGCACAATGGGGCATCCTATACATCTTGAGGAAAGAATGTTTTTACATAAACATAGAAAGGGATTCTTTACTGTAAGAGCAGTGAGACTGTGGAACTCTCTGCCAGAGGAACTTGTTATGGTGAATTCACCAACGTGGTTCAAAAAGGGTCTGGATGCATTTCTAGAGTGTAATAATATCACAAGTTATAGTGACTAGTACTCTGGAGGAGGGTCGTTGATCCAGGGAATAATTCTGATTGACAGATTGGAGTCAGGAATGAATTATTCGCTAAAATGAAGACAATTGGTTTCTACCTCATGTTTTTTTTTTGCCTTCCTCTGGATCAACACTAGAGGACAATAGGCTGAATTGGATGGACGTCTGTCTTTTTTTGACCTTACAACTATGTACAGTTCTGGACCCTGTCCTCTGAATTACCCTGGAACAACCAGGCCATGGTCTCAACCTTCTGGGAGTGGTTGACTAGTTGTATAAAAGATGAATTAGTGAGGCATGATCTCCCCACCATTCTGGATGATCCCATTACCTTGGCCACCCGCATCGATGTCTGCTTCTCTGAACGCCGAAGCCCTAGGCTTTCAACCCAGAAGATATAGTGGTGTAGGAGGCGTGAGAACATTGCTGTATCACATCTCTTACAACAACGCCAACAAGAAAACCAAAATAAATAATGATAGTTAAAAAGAAAAAGAAAAACACCGGCAAAAAACAACAACCAAAAAATAACCTATCCTTATTAAAAAGAACAAAATTTATTGAAAAAGAATAATCATAAAATATATATATTAAACACAATTACATCCTGTGATGTGATTGGTTTTCTTTAAATGTGAGGTAACGGTCTCAAATTATATTTGTGTAATTTTATTGGCCAAGTGTGATTTATAGGAAGTTGTGGGTTGGGTCTCATTACCCCCTGACGAAGCCAAGGGTTGGAGGAAATGTACGTTGGGGCTCTTCAGTGCTTTCTTTGGGTCTGTATGCTTTAACTGTTATTATTGTTATGGATTTATGGCTTATGGCATTTATATTTTCCATATTATTAATTAGCATGTGGCTACCTGGATGATAATTCTGTGTTCCATAGCATGTCACCATTTTAGCTGCATATTGTTTCTGTAATTGTGTTTAATATATATCTTTTATGATTATTCTTTTTCAATAAATTTTGTTATTTTTAATGAGGATAGGCTGTTTTTTGGTTGTTGTTTTTTGGCGGTGTATCACATCTCTTGTGCTGTTTACTCAGCCTGACATCGTTCTCAACTGTTTGTGCGTCCAGAGTTGACTTTGACTGTCCCACCAAAGGGGTGGTGATTCCCTTGGTGGGCCCTTTGCTCAAGTACACCAGAACATGTTTTCAACTATATGCACATCTTTGCTCCCTTCCCCATCAACTACTCCTGTGGATGCAGGAGGTGTGAGTCATAACATCTTCATGCTAGCATGATATGACATCACTAACACCTGGCAAGAGCCCTCAAAGAGACCTGTTAGAAATGGAGAGTGGTAGGTATTACTTTTTCTTTTTAATAGGCTGCTACATCCATGCCTACCTACTGGAGGGCCCTATATACATGTACTCACTGCTAATCAATCAGAATGACCAACAGTATTAAACAAAAAAATCACTGCCGAAAATTGGATAATTCATGCTCCTTAAAATATAACGTTTAATTTATTTGCATTAAAATATACTATACCCTCCATATGTGCCCCAAAATTTATACATAATGCAATCTATTCAAGGGAATGACTAAAGGGTAGAGCAATAGATACAGTTGTGCTCAAAAGTTTACATACCCCGGCAGAATTTTTGCTTTCTTGGCCTTTTTTCAGAGAATATGAATAATAACACAAAAACTTTTTTTCCACTCATGGTTCGTGGTTGGGTGAAGCCATTTATTGTCAAACTACTGTGTTTTCTCTTTTTAAATCATAATGACAACCAAAATCATCCAAATGTCCCTGATCAAAAGTTTACATAACCCAGTTCTTTCTACCATGTATTGCCCCCTCTAACATCAATGACAACTTGAAGTCTTTTGTGGTAGTTGTGGATGAGGCTCTTTATTTTTTCAGATAGTAAAGCTACCCATTCTTCTTGGCAAAAAGCCCCCAGTTCCTGTAAATTCCTGGGCTGTCTTGCATGAACTGCACGCTTGAGATCTCTCCAGAGTGGCTCAATGATACTGAGGTCCGGAGACTGAGATGGCCACTCCAGAACCTTCACTTTGTTCTGCTGTAGCCAATGAAAGGTTGATTTGGCCTTGTGTTTTGGATTGTTTTCATGTTGGAACATCCAAGTACGTCCTATGCGCAGCTTCCGGGCTGATGAGTACAAATTTACCTCAAGTATTTGCTGATAACGTGCTGCATTCATCTTTTCTTCAATTTTGACCAAGTTTCCTGTGCTTTTGTAGCTCAAACATCCCTAAAACATCAGCGACCCACCTCCGTGCTTTACAGTAGGAATGGTGTTCCTTTCATCATATGCCCTGTTGACACCTCTTCAAATGTAACATTTATGCATGTGGCCAAAAAGTTCGATTTTGGTCTCATCACTCCAAATCACCTTGTTCCAGAAGTTTTCAGGCTTGTCTCTGTGCTGTTTGGCGTATTGTAGGCGAGATGCTTTGTGGAATTCGCACAGTAATGGTTTTTTTCTGGTGACTCGACCTTGCAGATCATTTCTCTTCAAGTGCCTCCTTATTGTGCATCATGAAACAGCCACACCGCTGGTTTTCAGAGTCCTGTATTTCAGCTGATGTTATTTGTGGGTTTTCCTTTGCATCCGGAACAATTTTCCTGGCAGTTGTGGTTGAAATTTTTGTTGGTCTACCTGACCGTGGTTTGGTTTTTACAGAGCCCTTGATTTTCCATTTGTTAATCACAGTTTGAACACTGCTGACTGACATTATCAATTCCTTGGATATCTTTTTGTATTTTTTTCCTGTTTTATACAGTTCTTATGAGTTTTCCATGAGATCCGTTGACTTTTATTTTTCTTTCCAAATGATTTACAATCCAGAAACGTCAGTTGCTGGATGAAAGATGCAAGAGTCTGTCTGGATCCCAAAAACTCACTCAACTTTTATGCACATACACCGATTACAAGCAAACAGGTCATAGGTGAGGATATTAATTTTAGTAGCCATTCAAACCCATTTGTGTCAACTTCTGTGAATGTTATAACGTCAAAATCACCAGAGTACATAAACTTTTGATCAGGGTCATTTGGATGTTTTTGGTTTTCACAATGATTTAAAAAGAGAAAACACAGTAGTTTGACAATAAATGGCTTCACCCAACTAGTAATCATGAGTGGAAAAAAGTTTTTGTGTTATCATTCATATTCTCTGAATAAAGAAAGCAAAAATTCTGCCGGGGTATGTAAACTTTTGAGCACAACTGTATAAATTACAAGAAGTACTCACAGTCATGCAAAGAAGCAGTTAAAGGAAGCCTGTCACACAGATTATACTGCCCTTGCTGAGGACAGCACAAGCTAGTGACAGACCATCTGTTTCAAACGCTGTGTTCCTTATTCTGTAAGGTGCGGGAGATTCAGAGTATTTAATGCTCAAATCTGGCAGTTTTCAGGCAGAAAAGAGTCCAATTTATTCATGAGCAGGTGTTAGCCCCGACCAACCAAGGCTAACCACGCCCACCTGACAGTTATTCACATGTTTCTACATATTCAAAGTAATAGGTAAATCAGTTGTGAGGTGGGCGGGGCTAGCCTCAGGTGAGCGAGTCATGAATTAAACTGACTCTTTTCATGACTCTTTTCTGGCTAAAAAATGCAGATTTGAACATTATATACTCTCCTGCATCTTCCAGAATAAGAAACAGCATATCTGTCACTAGCTTGTGTTGTCCTCAGCAAGGGTGGCATAAGCTACATGACAGGCTCTCTTTAACGATCTCTTCCAATCCAGTACTCCCATTTTCAATATTTCAATTTATGGGAATAGGAAACACAAGCTAATTTAATCTGTCCCCCATATTACTCAATGTACTATGGCCTATTCCGAGCCCTTGACCCAAAAAGGGAGACTCCACAAAGCTCAACCTACCTTGTATCTCAAGCTAAACAGAAAGCAAAAAGTGGATAACTCAAATGCATTTCATCCTCCACATGAGAGGGATCGTCAGTCAGATGAGGTTGTTTATGTTTTTACTGACAAACATTAACTCTTTAGAGCTCTGTAGCCTTCTGCCATGCTGTTTAGAACCCTAAATCCCTAATGTCATTGTAACAGCTGTGGGTAGGAAAAGCAGAGCTGAAATGCCAATCACTGCTGTAGAAACACTCACAGCCTGACCAGGATGTGGGAGCTTGAAGCTGCCTATGGCTCTAAGAAACAGCATGGTGAAAACACTTTTTATGTCTGTTCAAGTCAGAAACTTAAATGTACGCCGGCTATGATATTATATAGATTTCTCCTATGATTTATACTAAATTGTTTCAATGATAGTAAGTATTTCATGCAAGGTCATGCCCTTTTCACTAAGCTACATCATCTTTTTGAAAGGATGGCAAGAGTGCATGAAAATGTCAAAAAGTAACACATTTTTATTTTGTAGGCCTGAAAACATACTGTGATAAATCTTCCCATATACAGTTTTTACTCAATAACTCAAAAATACATACCACAAAATAATCCTATTCATAAATACTGCTTTAAAATGTAGATAATGATATACCCTTGGGGGAAAAGGACAAAGCTAGGAAGCAAAGCACTTGCCTAACAGCTATACTATAGACAGTGGTGAAGAGAGGTGGAATGTTTTTTGAATATTTTTTGTTTGACATACAGTGGGTTGCAAAAGTATTCATAACTATTGAACTGCTCCTCATTTTTAATCCTTACAGTCACAAACTAAAATATATTTCATTGATATTTTATGTGATGAAACAACACAAAGTCGCAAGTATTTGTGAAGTGTAAAGAAAATTATACAAGATTTAAGCTTGTGTAGTCTTAGGAGCCTCCTGGTCCCCACCAGGGCCTGCCACAAGGCTTGTGTGGTGGAAGATGCCCCAGGTCACTTGCTCTGTGGTTGCGGCTGGGGTATATCTGGTATGGAAAAGCAAGATCTTAGTTGGGGACAGGCCAAAAGGTCAGGGCAGGCATCAGGCAACATAGACAATAGCGACAGGCAGTAGATTTGGTACACTGAATAGACTATGAACAGCAAATCTCTCTCTCTCTCTGACAAACACCAACGATCTGACAGAGTGATCAGGGGGTGGAGTCAAGACATAAGGTCAGCGCCCAGCAATTAACCAATTAATGGCACGCTGGCCCTTTAAATTTCACAGAACCAGCACACAGCAGGAGTATGGAGAGATAAGGAAGATACAGAAGAAGCATGGGCGATATGAGGGCATCCACTGCCCAGCATGGGGGTTGCAGCATGACTCATGACAGTAACTCCTCCTCCCCTCTTTTTTTGGCCTGATGAAATTTAGCAACTAAATCTAGGGGGATCAAGATTTGTTTCTGGCTCCCAGTAGCGCTCCTCTGGCCTGAACTTCTTTCAGTTGACCAAATAGTATTGCTTCGCTCTGATGAACTTCATGGCCAGGATTTCCTTGACTTCAAAGATCAGTAGCATCCATTTCTGGGGAAGAAGTCACAGTTCCTTGGGAGAAGCAGTTGAGGATCAGCGGTTTCAGGATGGAGACATGGAAAGAATTTGGGCTGCTCATGGATTGTGGAAGGGAAAGTTTCTAGGCCACCGGATTGATGCATTGGATGACCTCAAATGGACCCAAGAACCGTGGACCCAGCCAGGGGCTGGGATCTTCAAACACACATACGTTGCCAACAACCAGACTTCATCCTTTGGGTTGAAGATCGGTGGAGGACTTCTTTTTTTGTTGGCCTGGCTCTTGGTGCATGTGGCCACCTGTTGGAACCGTTGGGCTTCTTACCAGATAGCAGTGCTGTCAAGGATCTGGGAATCCATGGCAATGACATCAGATAAAGCTGATAGAGAAAGAGGAGGATGAGGATGTACACCATAGACAATGAAGCATGGTAAAGAGCTGGAATCCAGATGGTTGTATGAAAATTCGGTTCATGGAAGGAGGTTGGGCTAGTCATCTTGGCAGGCCGAGACAAAATTGAGCAAATAATTCCCTAGAACCTGATTCACCCTTTCAACTTGCCCATTAGTTTGAGGGTGATACATGGAAGAAAAGTCCAACTTGACTTGTAGACGCCAGAACCTAGACACAAATTGGACCCCCCTGTCGGAGATGATATGAAGAGGGAGTCCATTCAGGCAATAATATGTTGGAATAAGTGAACAGCTAGCTGAGGAGCTGTGGGTAGACCAGACAGAGGCACAAGTTGAGACATCTGAGAAACGATCAGTAATCTCCCAAATGACTGTTTTGTTAGAGGAGGGCGGTTAATCTGTAAGGAAGTCCATAGCAATATGGGTCCAGGGCCATTCCAGAATGGGTAAAGGTTGCAGCAGGCTGGCTGGTTTGAGATTAGAATTCTTGTTGCGAGAACAAGTGGCACTAGATAGGACAAAGTCTTTGACATCTTGAACAAGATTAGGCCACCAATAATGTTTCTATATAAACAGAAAAGATTTTCAGATTACAGGATGACTGTCCAGTTTACAACAATGCACCCACTTCAAGATTCTCATTCTTAAGGCAGGACATATGAAGGTTTTTCCCAGAGGAACACATTAGAGGTCAATGGGAGCTGCAGTAATTAGCCGTTCAGGAGAAATGATATGCTGAGGTTCAGAATCAAGACCTACTGTATCAGAAGAACGAGAGAGAGCATCGGCCTTGATATTCTTGTTCACCAGTTTGAAATATAACAAGAAGCCAAAGCAAGAAAAGAAGAGGTCTGGCTGAGGCACCCAGGCGAAATCCATGGCCAAATCGTAAAGTAATGGAAGTGAAGTGAATACACCGGACCACTGCAAGAGGTGGTATAAGTCATGTCAGTAAGTTTAAGGAGCCTCCCGGTTTTCACCAGAGCCTTCGCAAAGCAGGTTGGGCTTGTATGGTGGGAGGCCACCAGGTCACTACTAGAGATGGGCGAATTTCTCACAAATTCGATTCGGTCCCTTCGACTAATTTTCCGACAAAATTTGTTTCATTCCGAATTACTTCGGCACGAATCGCGTTAAAAAGCAGCTATTTCCAGGCTGCACAGAGCCTGCAGGGTGCTGTAGAACGTTGTGCCATGCTTAAATATGCAGAGGGAGCTTGGTTTGGTCTTCATACAATGTTGTGTTTTAGTATGACACGCAGATGACTGCCGCCGCTTTTAGAATCGCTTCACTATAAAATTCCCTGGGCACTTAAGAGGGCAAAACTGACCAAAAAAACTCAAGCGGGAATGTAGCCTGATAAAGTCATGCCAGCGAAAGCTGGAAAAAAGCAAGCTGAGAGCTCAGGTGGCAACATTAGTGACAGAGTGTGGAGGTGACGGCGGCAGCCACAGCAGCATGAGGTCAGGCAGTGGCACAATGACATTCTGGAGGTGGCAAAACACGAGGAAGCCACAGAGTGGCACAATGACTGAGAGCGGAGGTCACGGCAGCAGCAGTATGAGGTCAGGCAGTGGCACAATGACATTCTGGAGGTGGCAAAACAGGAGGAAGCCACAGAATGGCACAATGACTGAGAGCGGAGGTCACGGCGGCAGCAGCATGAGGTCAGGCAGTGGCACAATGACATTCTGGAGGTGGCAAAACAGTATTAGGCCACAGAGTGGCACAATGACACAGTTTTAGAGTCACAACAGCAGCAGCATGAGGTCAGGCAGTGGCACAATGACATTCTGGAGGTGGCAAAACAGTATTATGCCACAGAGTGGCACAATCTCACTGTGTGGAGGTCACTGTGTGAGCAGTATGAGGTCAGGCAGTGGCACAATGACATTCTGGAGGTGGCAAAACAGGAGGAAGCCACAGAGTGGCACAATGACTGAGAGCGGAGGTCATGGCGGCAGCAGCATGAGATCAGGCAGTGGCCAAAATGACACAGTTGTGGAGGACATGGCAGCAGCCACAGCAGCAGCATGAGGTCAGAGAGTGGCACAATGACACAGTGTGGATGTCATGGCAACAGCAACAGCAGCAGCAGCATGAGGTCAAAGAGTGGCACAATGACAGAGTGTTGAGGTGGGTGGCAATACCAGTCCCTGGTAAAGATGGTGGTAGGCAGATGGGGAAACTGGCAGCAGATGTGTGGCATCAGGCGGGTGGCGGCAACAGAAAAGTGGCTGAGGCAGGTAGTTTGAACCCAGACTGACGCCTGGCATTGGTGTGTGTAAATCCTGGCCGATCCACGCCTGATTCATCTTGACAAAGGTCAGTCGTTCCACATTTCCCATGGACAAGCGAGTTCTCCTTGGGGTAACGATGGCCCCCGCCGCACTGAACACCCGCTCTGATGCCACACTACTGGCCGGGCAGGACAGCTTCTCCACTGCAAACTCGGCAAGTTGCGGCCACACATCCAGTTTGGCTGCCCAGTAGTCCAGCGGAACTTCTAACTGAGGTGGCAGAGTGCTGTCCAAGTAGGCCACAACCTGTTGGTTCAGGGACTGCTCCAGGTCCTGCTGCTGCTGCTGGCGACTGCCCTCCTCACTAGGCGGGTGAAGGAAGCTGCTCATCAGTGACCCCAGACTTAGGTTACTACTGATGGAGCTGGTACTGCTCCTACCCCCTCACCTTCCTGCAGCAGCCGCGGCAGTAGTACGTGAGCGCTGAGGAACCCCCCGGTCAGACCTGTCAGAGGAGGGATGATGCCGCACATAGGCAGCGGCCAACTGATTACGGAGGATTTCCCTATAGTATTTGAGTTTGTCTTCCCTCTCAATAGCTGGGAAAAAGGCTCCCATTTTGGACCGGTAGCGAGGGTCCAATAGGGTGGAGAGCCAGAAGTCATCCCTCTGCCGGATGCTGACTTTTCGGCTGTCACTAGCCAGGCAAATAAGCATGCTGCGGGCCATCTGCACAAGTGACTCTGAGGGGCTCCCTGCCTCAATATTCACTGTATACTGCCACGGTGCTTGGGGGTCATCTGCCTCATCTTCCTCATCTCCATCCACCTCCTCCAGCTGCTCCTGCTCCTCCTCTCTTGTCACCTGGGTAGAAAATCCACTCATTTCACCAGACAATGCTTCTGCTCCAATGTCCTCCTCCTCCATTTCAGTCCCCACCGCACTCATGTGGCCACGAGATGTAGTCGCCATGTCTCCAGTCCCCTGCCCAGACAGATTTTTCAGCATCTGTTCCAGGACATGAAGCAGTGGAATGACGTTATTCATCCTGTAGTCCTGGCGACTGACAAATAACGTGGACTCCTCGAATGGCCTCAACAAACGGCAGGTGTCACGCATGAGCTGCCACTGGCTGACATCAAAGTTACACAGGGGAGTACTTCTGTCTGCCTGGATCATCAAAAAAATCGTTAATGGCTTTTATCTGTTCATACAGTCGGTCCAACATGTGCAGGCTGGAATTCCAGCGGGTGGAAACATCGCATATCAGAGTGTGTTGGGGGAGGCCGTTCTGCCACTGCAACTCGAGGAGGGTGTTCCTGGCTTTGTACGAATGGATAAAGTGCATGCACAGTTTCCTGGCCATTTTCAGAATGTTCTGAAGATCGGTGGAAGACTTCAGGAACCTTTTCACAACCAGATTGAACACGTGCGCCATGCAGGGCGCATGGACCATCCCTCCTCGGTGCAGCGCGGACACCATGTTACTCCCATTGTCCGTCACCATGGTTCCGATTTGCAGTTGGCGCGGAGAAAGCCACACATCGATTTCTTGCTGCATGACGCGGAGCAGTTCCTCCCCTGTGTGACTTTGTTCGCCGAGGCAAGCCAGGTGTAGAACTGCGTGACACCGCTGTGCCCTACACATGTGGTATGATGGAGCAGTACTTGTGGAGGCTGAGATGGTAGGGGGGGTGGTGGAGGAGGAGGAGGCGGACATTGGCGCAGGTGCAGCAGTTTGACAACGTGGAGGAGAAAGCGGCGTCTCCTGTCCAAGTTGTTGGTGTGCCTGGGCTGGAAGCACATTCACCCAGTGGGCCGTAAAGGACATGTACTGGCCCTGACCGTAGTTACAGCTCCAGACGTCCGCGCTGCCGTGCACCTTGGACAAACCGAGAAGCTCAAGGACTGACCCACCTTCTGTTCTACATATTTCTGAAGTGCTGGTACTGCCTTTTTGGAAAAGAACTTACGGCTTGGAACTCTCCATCTCGGCTCGGCACAAGCCATTAGTTCTCTGAACTGTGCAGAGTCCATCATTTGGAAAGGGAGGGACTGCAGTACCAACAACTTGAACAGGAGCACGGTCAACTGCTGCACCTTAGGATGGTTGGACGCATACTGTTGTCTCTTTGCAATCGCCTCGCTGAACGACTGCTGGCGCCATGAGTAGCAAGGAGCAGGAGCATCTGGACCGGGAGATGATGTCAAAGAGAAACAGCTCCCTTCTGCAAGAGTGGTGGAGCCTTGACTGGCTGCAATGGCATGCGTGCCACTGGGCGCTGGCTGCTGCTGTTGCTGCAGCGGCAGGATGGACCACCACATCTGAGCACGTTTCTCCCAGGCCACCGGTTGGTGACACTGCATGTTTGATTGCAGGGCCGTGGGTGCCAATGTTAGCTCCCTGGCCACGCTTCACATTCTGCCCACAGATTCTACATTATACCCATATTCGGCTCCTCCGGTGTCTTAGCAAGAAACTGCCACACCGCCAAGTATCAGATTTTACCGCCAACGGGTCCGCCTGAGTGACTACTGCCGCCGCTGCCTCGCTGAGCCCTGTGCTGCTACTTTCTTGGAACCTGCGAAGCGGGTTTTTACCCCGTGGCCGCTTGGCTCCCGACCTCACACTGCTGCTATCCTGCTGACTCACGGCCACACGACCCACTTGCGGCTGCGCTGCTGCCTGACACGCAAGCTGACGCCCTCTTCTCCTGACGATGATGAAGCTCTTGCCTTACCCGGCTCCCTAGTGCGGTCGGCTACATCATCATCTATTTGTGTTTCATCGTCACTGCTGTCCATCATCACTGGTCTTGGTATGCGAGGCTGACCTCTCACAACATGACCTCCCATGCCACTCTCCACATCTATACTTTGCCGCCTACTGCAAAAAGCAGCGATATTGGCCCCATTTCTTCGCTGCCAAGTAGCTGCTGACTGCCCTCCTCAAATTGTTCATCCTGGCTGGGGTTGTCAGATGTCATCTGGGAGGAAGAGGATGACCTAGTCAACCAATCAAGAACCCTTGGGTTGCTGAACAACACACGGCCGCTAGATGACAGCGGCAGTTGTGGCCTCACCGAGTGACCCCTGCTGCGACGTCCCCTTGCTGTGCTGCGACCTGGGCCTATTCCAGGAATGTTTGTGCCACTGCCACTCGCAGGTGCAGAGCCTGCCACCTCTCTGTCTGACATACTGTTTGTTCTTAAATGTACAGACACTGTTTTATAATGATATCTGTATATGATAAATATACACCCTGTTTTTGACTCCAAATGAACCCAGTAACAAGCTTGGGTAACCCATGGATATAAACTGCGCTCCACAAATGGCCATGAAAAATTTACTTGTATGTGTCGTTTAAAAACACTGTGTGTTTTACTAAATGTAAAAGCACAAACAGGCTTAATTAACAATCGGACATGAATTAGGCTACAGGAAAAATGTATATATTTTGGCGTTGAAAAAGACGGTTTATTTTTGTCAGCACACCAGCAAAACAACGCTTAATTAACCCCTGGATGTAAATTGCGCCAAATAATTGAGCCGCACAAACTAGTAGCTTTGTAGCGTGTTACAATTGCGTGTTTTCTACGCCACACAACAAGAGATACAGTTGTAATTAACCTGTGCTTGTGAATTAGGCTACAGGAAAATATTATATATTTTGGCGTTGAAAAAGACGGTTTATTTTTGTCAACACACCAGCAAATAACAACGCTTAATTAACCCCTGGATGTAAATTGCGCCAAAGAATTGAGCCGCACAAACTAGTAGCTTTGTAGCGTGTTACAATTGCGTGTTTTCTATACCACACAACAAAATATACAGTTGTAATTAACCTGTGCTTGTGAATTAGGCTACAGGAAAAATGTAAATATTTTGGCGTTGAAAAAGACGGTTTATTTTTGTCAGCACACCAGGAAAACAATGCTTAATTAACCCCTGGATGTAAATTGCGCCAAAGAATTGAGCTGCACAAACTAATAGCTTTTTAGCGTGTTACAATTGCGTGTTTTCTACGCCACACAACAAGAGATACAGTTGTAATTAACCTTTGCTTGTGAATTAGGCTACAGGAAAAATGTATATATTTTGGCGTTGAAAAAGACGGTTTCTTTGGGTCAGAAAACAAGCAAAACAACGCTTAATTAACCCCTGAATGTAAATTGCGCCAAAGAATTGAGCCACACAAACTAGTAGCTTTGTAGCGTGTTACAATTGCGTGTTTTCTACGCCACACAAGAGATACAGTTGTAATTAACCTTTGCTTGTGAATTAGGCTACAGGAAAAATTTATATATTTTGGCGTTGAAAAAGACGGTTTCTTGGGTTCAGCACACCAGCAAAACAACGCTTAATTAACCCCTGGATGTAAATTGCGCCAAAGAATTGAGCCGCACAAACTAGTAGCTTTGTAGCGTGTTACAATTGCGTGTTTTCTACGCCACACAACAAGAGATACAGTTGTAATTAACCTTTGCTTGTGAATTAGGCTACAGGAAAAAATGTATATATTTTGGCGTTGAAAAAGACGGTTTCTTGGGGTCAGCACACCAGCAAAACAACGCTTAATTAACCCCTGAATGTAAATTGCGCCAAAGAATTGAGCCGCACAAACTAGTAGCTTTGTAGCGTGTTACAATTGCGTGTTTTCTACGCCACACAACAAGAGATACAGTTGTAATTAACCTTTGCTTGTGAATTAGGCTACAGGAAAAATTTATATATTTTGGCGTTGAAAAAGACAGTTTATTTTTGTCAGCACACCAGCAAAACAACGCTTAATTAACCCCTGGATGTAAATTGCGCCAAAGAATTGAGCTGCACAAACTAGTAGCTTTGTTGCGTGTTACAATTGCGTGTTTTCTACGCCACACAACAAGAGATACAGTTGGAATTAACCTTTGCTTGTGAATTAGGCTACAGGAAAAATTTATATATTTTGGCGTTGAAAAAGACGGTTTATTTTTGTCAGCACACCAGCAAAACAAAGCTTAATTAACCCCTGGATGTAAATTGAGACAAAGAATTGTGACCCACAAAATAGTAGCTTTGTAGCGTGTTACAATTGCTTGTTTTCTACGCCACACAACAAGAGATACAGTTGTAATTAACCTTTGCTTGTGAATTAGGCTACAGGAAAAATTTATATATTTTGGCGTTGAAAAAGACGGTTTCTTGGGGTCAGCACACCAGCAAAACAACGCTTAATTAACCCCTGGATGTAAATTGCGCAATAGAATTGAGCAGCCAAAAAATGAAGTGGTATTTGTATTGTAAAAACGCTGTTTCTTTAAATGAATACAACAGGAACTGGCTTAGATCCACTTGGTTATTGAATGTATATGCAGCTGCAGTGGACACACACTGGATTTCAGATCCAATACCCCAAAAAAATTAGAAATAGAACATTAAGAGAACAGTTCTGAGACAAGCTGAGAACCCCCACAGAAATCGCTATATAAAAATCAATTCTTCAGTAAGAGCTATCAGCTGCGGCAGCACCTTCCCTGATGAGCACAGTGAGAGGAGTGTGAGCTCCCGGCGTCGCGCCCGGACTTATATAGTGCGGTGACGTCACAGAATCCCGCCGGTCTCTGATTGGCTTCACCTCTGCACATGTCATGCAGGCTATGCCCTTCTTCCTCCCAGAGTGCTTTGCCCCATGTAGCGCCATGTGCTCGCAGCCATTTTATCAATCAAAAGCACACTTCGTTCACCCGAAGTACCCCAAAGTTCGACTTCGTTCCGAACTGAAGTTTTCCTGAAATTCTAAACGAATTCCACTTCGTTAGAATCGATTCGCCCATCTCTAGTCACTACCCCTGACATCACTTGCTTGCGAAGACGGCCAAAGAGCGTTATCAGGGACAAGAAAAAAGGTCAGGAGAAGCGGCAGGCAACATAGGCAATAGTAACAGGCAGTGGATCTAGTACATGGGATAGACTATAGGAATAAAAAACGACATATATACAATAATAAGATACGTATGTTATTTACAAAAATACCCTGTGATTCAGATCTTCGTTTAAGCCTGCAGGGGCTAATGTATTCAATCGAAAGATCCAAGCAGCTTCTCTTTGTAACAATTGTAAATAACATACGTATCTTATTATTGTATATATGCGTACAGTGTCGCTCTGTTTTTAATATGTTGTTCGTTAACTATAGGTGCACAATATGTTGAGTATAAAAGGATGTCAGGAGGAAGTGAATACGTGTTTGAGGATAGGGGAGGAAGCCTCCCCGGAAACGTCAACACGCTAACCTCGGACCTAGGACATGTCCACTGCACTGATTTGCTCTCACTACTCTAGGCCTACGTGCATTAGCAGACTGCTGGAGCATTACAAGCGGTATCCATGGACTTGGGACTTGACCGGCTGTGTGTTTCTATCATTTGCTTGCAAGCTAGCCACTTAATTGTGCAACATCTAAAAAGTTTCATGTTTTAAAGAAGCTACAATTCAATATGATGTTTTATATTTGTAATAACTGCCATTCACTGCAAATCTTGTATCGTTGGGTCATATTGGAATTGGGGAGAAAGGGATACTCCCTTGTGCAGGCTATGCAGACACAGCCGTCTGATAGAATTTTAACTGCCGCATTTTGTTACATTGGAGCTATATGGGAATATCTTACCAGAAGATATCAATCCAAGAAACAACGTATAGGTATCCAGCTTCAATCCAGGTAAGGTAAAATCTTGTAGTTTTATTTCATATTCAGATAAAAAGCGTACATGCGTATACACCACATAGCAAAAATTCGCTTAACCGCGGTTTCAGAGAAAAATATACTCCTTATTCATAGCGTAACTAGACAAACACTAAATCTACCTTTATGTAGGTGCATCCGGGCATTGGCGAATCTTACTTGGGAAAGGAAAATGTTAACCCCTGAGTATCCTACTAATGAATCTACAACATCGTGCTAAAGGTATATTTTAAAAAAAGGATAAACGTATAAAAACACTGATGCCATGGCAAATGTATCAATAATTGGATACACTTACATATCATGTCTCTTGTTGAGACCATATGGGATACGGTTTCCCAGTTGGTAAAATCCACCAAGTTTCTCTGTTTAAGAGTTTTTTACTGTGATCCACCACCTTTGGTTGGCAAAAAGACTTGTTCTATTCCAGAGAAACACTAAAAACTGACATCTCTCTGTATGTTCCTCATTGAAATGATTTGAAAGCAATAGAACATTACCAATGTCAAGGGTTTCCTAAACATCAGAAAGGTTAATGGCGGTATTCTCACTTTTTAAAAGACCTTATTTGTGCCGACAAACATACTGAAGACCCACAATGCTATACATGTGATTCAGATAGATTACAAATTTTGTATTGCAATCTTATGTACGATGCAGTATCAAAGGTATTACCTGTGCAGTAGAAGTTAAAACTTTTAGTGATCTTCATATGTTTACAAGCTGCACCAAAGTTGAATGGCCACATTTATAAGAGACCTTCTGCGAGAGCCAGCCCGGTTACGTCAGACGATAGTTCAGATTGATACAAACTCGGAGGAGACTATACGCACACTAAATGTGCCCCTTTTGGAAACAAATTTTAACTGACCCTATAGTGGATAATTCCTCATATTGCTTTGTGCCGACAGGATGGGTAAATTCCTTTGATAATAGCGGACAATTTCTTTAAATTGCGGACTAATATTTAGTGGAAAAAAAACGGACTGGTTTAGATGATGTTTTCTACTTTTTTACAAATTAAATAGAAGTCTATCCCTAGACAAGAGGACGCACTCTCTTACGTGCTATGTTTACACTCCCACTGTGGATACCCTCTTTGGGATCGAATCTATCACACGTTTAATTTTTCAATATTAGGATGTTTATCTGTAATGGAAACATGTGTCTTTTAATTCTTATAAGCTCGCCTAATGGCACGATTTTTTATTAACAATGCGGAGGATGACTCGAAACTTATCTCTATGCAGATGGAATTCCTACTCGGTTGGGTTTACAATATGGTAATACTTCAATCTTCCCATGTTCACCACCCAACAGGGTGACCTCCAAGAAGTTAACTTGATGGGAATGCCATTCCGACATGAACTGTATGTTCATGTCGTTGGCATTGATGTAACCGATGAAATAGGCCGCCTCTTGATTCAAGCCCCCCACACCAAGGTGCAGGTGTCTATATAACGGACCATACACACCTGATGTGGGGCGAGACACCAGATTATCGGAACGAAAGGAGAAATCTCTCCTTCCAAGCCGACACAAAAATGTTTGCGAGGGAGGGAGGGAGAGAACTTGGCTCCCATAGATGAGCCCTGACACTGTTGGTAGATATTTTTGTCAAACCTAAAGTAATTTTGCCTTAATAGGAAATCCACTGCCACTGCTGACTAAATGGTTTAATTCACTAGAATAAGGACATAAAACTCTTTAGGTGGAATTCCAGATAACGCCATGGCAGATCATGTGGTTTAGAAGGGTACAATGCTAACTAGTCGCAGGATAACATGAGCAAGTATTGTCCCATGGCACCTGCGAATATTCAGAACCAGACTTTTGAGTCCTAATAAAGCCAGGAAGGACTCATTCAATAGTGTTGAGCGATTGCGTTGGCTTTTCGATACGTGAGGCGATCGATTATGAGCGATGACCATTAAAGTTCTATGGGAGAGCAACAGCACCTTCATTATTACACTCCAACACAAGGCTGGCAGGAAGCTGAAATTAAAAACCACCAGCAACAGTCAAATGGATACGTGCTACATCTTAGGGCAACACAATTAGGATATAAAAGTCACAGAAA
Organism: Phyllomedusa bahiana; assembly: GCA_025379985.1. Lineage (NCBI taxonomy): Eukaryota > Metazoa > Chordata > Amphibia > Anura > Hylidae > Phyllomedusa > Phyllomedusa bahiana. The sequence goes on from JAODAL010018266.1 coordinate 53,626, forward strand.
AAAAATCACAGACCATTCACTATCCCTGTTGTACCACAGACTGACCCTTAAACCGAATCACCCACAAATTGCAAAAGTGCCAGAAGGCAGTAATGATTTGAACATCATCTTACCTTGAACTGGACATTTGATATCCCTGCTCTGGGCAAAAGCATGAGCCCCCACAACCTGCATGACCCCCACATTTTAAACAGTGCCGAAAAAGGGTCTTTCAACCACCATTTTAGTTTCATGGGACATTGACTATACCTGTCCTGGGCCACAGCATGACCCAGGCCGGAGTTACAGTGGGTGCGGTGAGAGCCCAGGCTGGGCGTCCGTCTTGCTTATTAACACGCAGGTTAAAATGCATAGTTGACGCAGCAACGAAAAACTGTCGTTGTCTGAAGCAGAGTGCGGAGCGGAAGTGTCCGAGAAACGCCAGCCTTCCTCAGTTACACAGTCAAGACCTGGGTAGCGCTTGTTCATCAGTATGAGTGTGGAACCAATTGAGCTTCACTTGGACCAATATGGTGGTTACGCTCATGTTACCCCCAGGTGCCCTTTTTCTTGGCATTCTTTTTTTCTCATTTTACTCCAAGTTTGCTGAAGGAAATGGTCTCTGTACATTGTTCTCAGTCCGTGCTCCATGCTCCAAGGTCCTCTGAATAACCAGTACATCTGGTCAAGTTTTCCTGTACCTCCCTTGTACCAATTCTGAGGAATTTTTTTAAACAGCTATTTTGTTACTGCATGTATTCTTAGTACTTTAATTTCTAGAAAACCACATTTTTTTAAAATAGGATGGAAATCCCTACATGTCTTTTGTTTCTTTTTTTTCATTGTATTAAATGGGTATGTCTCATTACCATGGGCATTGAAGCTATGTTAAGATCTTGCAAATAACAAGTCATTTTGCAGATGGGTCCATTAACAGTGGTTCCTACCTATTCCTGATTTCTGACCAGAACAATCCAACCTTGAGCCACTCTTGACAATTGTGAAGAAGACAAATGTCTGTTAGAAACAACATTTTTTTGAATAAGGACCTGTAGTATAGTGCTTGTCAAAGCAAAATGACCCCCAAAAATTCAAAGCCTGACCCTTGAGCCACTTTCGGACAAATTGGGAAAGAAATATGTCTGCCTTTAGAAAAAACATTTTTTTTAATAGGACCTTTAGTATAGATGCATGTCACTGCAAAATGCACCCAAAAATTCAAAGCATGAACCAATGAGCAAAACTTTTGACAATTGTGAAGAACCAAATGTCTATTAGAAACACATTTTTTCGAATAGGACCTGTAGTAATTGCTGGCATATCAAAGCAAAAGGCCCCCAAAATGTCACAAGCATGACCATTGAAAGCACTTTGGTCAATTTTGTGAAGACACAAAAATGTCTGTTAGAAACCAACATTATTTTTAAATAGGACCTGTAGTATTGCTGCATTTCAAAGCAGCATGACCCATAAAAATTATAAAATGGACTTCTCAGGCAATGTTAATATTGTGAGGGAGAAATGCTACTTAGGAAGCCTCACATTTCTGTTCCAAAGGGACATGATTATTAGCTGTATCTCACAGCTATCATGACCCCAAAAAATAATAAATATGACTTCTCAGCTCTATTTAAAATTTGTGAGAGGAGAAATGCCCTTAGAAGCAAACATTTTCTGTTCCAAAGGACCATGATTATTGCTGTATTCACCAGCTACATGACCCCAAAAATTATAAATATGACTTCTCAGCCACTTATTAAAAAAATTGTGAGGGAGAAAATGACCAATTAGGAAGCCACATTTCTGTTCCAAAGGACCATAATTTTAGCCTGTATCTCACAGCAAACAATGACCTCAAAAACTATTGACAATTCGAAAACTTCTTAAGATAAAGTGAGGTACATGAATACGGTGTTGTCATGAAACCTTGCTGTCTTTTTACCAGTCTACTCACAGCAAAACCATCAAATTGAACTGTTGGGAAAAGAGAATAAAAAATTGCCACTAAGCAAAAATGATCATTTTAAAAAAAAAAGTTTTTTAAGAGGACCATTTATGTTTGAAAAGGAATGGTGAAGCCTAGGACCGGCAACTAATCGGTGACCTCGGTAATTGGGGCCACAACATCATCAAGTCCATGCTTATTCAATCTTAGTGAAAGTCACAACACGATCCACATTAATCTGTGGTAAGCCGGATGCGTTCTGTCTGTAATGACTCCTCCAGCTGTGCTGAAGGTCCAGCTCATACTATGTCCGCTGGCTGCTGGGCAGGACAAACCATCTATGGAGTGATGAGGCCAGCTCGCGGCCATTCGTCCATTTTGGATACCCAGATGTCTATTGGGTCCGGAACACATGCAAAAAACATCGGTGGTTTTTGGAGACGCGATAGTCGTCGCCACCATGATCTTAAGCTGTTCTCTGTTGTGTTGGATGTGTGTCCTGCATTGCATGCGTTGGTGAGGGGGTAAACCAAAGATTGCCAGTAGTAACCCATTAGGCTTCTGCCACCTTGCCTGATGGCTGGCCGCTACGCCTATTTGGCACTCTACTGCTGTCACGTCGCTGATGTTCTTTTCCACCGTGGACATTTGGGGGGCAAACGTGAAGCAGAAGGCAACAGATGTATCCAGTTGATCAATCAGCCCTGAAGGTCTCCATTTCCTGCATTTTACTTCTATTGGGGGTGGGTGGAAGGAAAGTAGCTGAGTTTTGTTTTGTTACACGGGAGATCCAGGAGGGTGGCCACCCAGTAAATGTTCGTCATTTTGAATGGCCTTAATGCGAGGTTCAATGTTGGAGGAAAATGGGAGCATCCAAGCACTCATGGAGAGATGGGAGCCTGATTTCCCAAGCCTCTGGGTCGAAGAGCACTAGCAACTGATCTTCCTCATCTTCCTCTCAGCCTCAATTTCGCGCCATCCCTCTTTCCATGGCAGGGGACGTCGGTAACATCGGTAATCTAGGTATTCCTTCCTCCCTCCTCCTACTCCGCTGCCTCCGGCACAGCTTCAACACAGCCCTGACTTTGCCTGAGCATGATGCACCCTGACGAGATGATGCGCCACCTTGCACTAGCTCTGGGGACCCCGAATCACTGCCTAATGAAGAACCGTTGAAATTGTGAACACTGTCGGGCCTTGGGGATTTGACAAGGACGAGAAAGGCTCCATGTCCGCAATCTGTGTCCCGTCTCCTCACTCCGTCGCTGGCCAGGGACCAGTTGTTTACAGAGTGTCACAACGATCGTTCCAGAGATACTAGATCACCACAATGTCATGATGCACAAGCGGCATTGTCAGACCTCTGGACCATTTTGGTGGCTTCTTCCAAAAAACGGGCAAGGATGGTGCAGAAGCTCTTTCAACCTGCCTCCCCACTCTCGGTGGTCAACACCCCGAGGTCCGTACCGCTGCTTGTCAGGCCATGTGTCACTTCGGTACTGGTAAATGGCATGACGCTGCTGACACAAAATCGCCTGGTGCTGTGGTGGGGTGAATTCCAGCGTGTTGCCACGTAAAAATGAGACGGTTGACGGCGGAGCCGAGCAGACGCTGCAACAACAGCCAGGCGGACGAAGCAGGGTTGCGAACGGAGGAAGTCGCGAACTCAGACCTTGTAGGCCCTTCTTCAGCAGGCCAGTCCAAGACCGGGTAGCTCATTTAGAAATTTTTTGGACGACAAGGTTCATGACATGTGCCAGGATGGGCATGTGATCCTGCCTATACGATACTTAAGGTCGGCCAGCAGTTTTCGACACTTTATCAGCACTCAACAACCTTGATGGCTTAAACCGGGTCTTGTCACCCTGCCAGCGCTCGGTCTCGTTCTTAGAGCCGTCCACAGATCCTGGACCTGTAGTAGTGGACGGGTCTCCAACGGCAGATTAATTTCAACACGGGCATGGTGTACTATGGGCAAGTGATGCACTCAAAGAGGACCTTGGGAGGAAAGAGACCTGCACCATACACCTGCGGTTTTGAAGAAGCGTGCGCAGAGCCTGAAGAGCCAACGTCAACCACCAGGAGTCACCACCCAGCTCACCCAGTTGAGCTGTCAAGAGGATATAGCGGCCTTGGCCGTGCCTCTACCTAGTCCATGTGTCGGTGGTGAGATGGACTTTTCCGGACACAGATGCAGACAAACGCGCTTGAAATTTGAGATGACACGTGGCTGGCCAGGGAAGGGATGGGCTTTTCTGGAAAAAGAACTGCACTGATCGGCATCTGGTATTGGGGTAAGGCGAGGGGCCATGACGTGGCGGAATCCCATCTGTGTACACCCAGCACGGAAAGGCAAGATTATTCCAAGGTCAAAAGCCTGGCAATGCCGACATTTCAGGCTTTTTGCCTCTTTGGGATGTTTGGGGTTAAAGTGTTTCTTCTGTCCCAAACCTGGAAGACCCAGGAAGGCTGCGCTTTGCTAGGATGGCCGCTGTACGGCGTGCAGGTCGTCAAAACTGGCGGGAAGGGAGAAGGAGGTAGGATGGGGTCTTTTTTTCTGTGGTGTGGTGGGTACTCGGGCGACGGTGGAGGCTGAAGCGGGAGGCTGAATCCCTGATCATGGACTCTGAGAGTCATGGGCAGCTGAGGAACGCTTGGTCAGGCTGGCGGAGGAGCCGAGGCAGGCGGACGACAGAGGTGTGACAGTGGTTGGAGGCACGGCGTCGCGTTGGCCTTTTTTGGCCAAAGTGTTCCCTCCATTTCAAATCATGCATTCGCCATGCATCGTGATCTAGACATGTTGGTCCGGTGCGTTAACCACTTAACGGTTCTTGCCTCTACTTATGCGTTTACGGAAAGCGATGGCATATGACATCGATGGGCTGACATAAGAGGCTTGCCTCAAAGAAGGCCACAGCCTTGAGAGGTCTGGACCTTTTTGACGGCGATAAGCTGAGGAGAGGGGTTTTCGCTGACCGTGGCTGCGGGAAATCATTTCAGCGGACATTCTGCGACCGCCCACTCCCTTTTTGTGGCCGGGACCCGTATTTTACACTACCCAATCGTCTTCCTCCATCGTCAACTGATGAAGAGCTCGCAAGCAAATTCTGCACCCGGGAAAAGACCAGGATGGCGAATCCCGCAATGTCCGTCATCATTCATCATCATCAACACAGGTGATTGGTCGTCCTGACTTATATGCATACAGAAGCTGCGGGTACAAGCAAGGGGCACTGCTAGGCGTTTGCCGTCCCCCCGCCACGGGATTTTTGACGACTTGACCATGGCTTCCCTTCACCTCTCTGATTGGCAATCCAGTAACCTGGGCGTCAGAGCAGACTAACATCATCATTTGATCTTTTAACATGCCTTTCTGTTCCCCAACCACTTTTGTCATCAAAGAGGTTTCAGACAATGGATTATCCATAGTGGTGGGTACCACGAGTTGAATTTGGGACTGCTTCATGTTGGAGGGATGCTGCTGGATGATGCGATGACGACACTTTGTGGCCGTGGTCTGACGAGGGACGAGGAGGCTAAGACTGCTAGATGCAAGGTTGCATTAACCACTGAAGGACAGATTGGCGACGATGTTCGTTACCTTAGATTTCACAGGGCCTGTCCCAGCGATGACAGGCCTGACGGTCCCTGCAAACTGACGATCTGCTGGAATGCGTGTTGTAGCCAGCAATGGAAGGAGCACCATCTCTCGTACCTTACCTCCATGTGCTACCCACCTCTTTGCTTGCTTACCAACTGCTTTTCGCTCAACATGTTCAGAAATATAAAATATTGAGAAAGGTATGGAATTGTTTGGAAAAGTTCTTATTAAAAGACGGCAAATCACAGATTCTCAAATCACCTCTAATCAAAACAAAGAATTGATGGATTCAAATTTAACTGGCAAGGTGTCTATCAATACACAAATATGGACTGGGCAAAAGTCCAAAAAACACGTATCTGTTATGTTTTGGTATAATAACGGTATTTTTCTGCACCTTTCAATTCTCCTGTGGGTGAATTATAGAATTGTGTTTTCAAGATTTACGTAGATGCTGCGTCACATGAACAATGCTGGGTGTGCAACAAGTCAAAAAACACGTAACTGTTACTGTTTTGGTATAATTAACGATATTTTTTGCCAACTTTCAATTCACCTGTGGTGTATATAGAATTGCTGTTTTAAGATTTACGTAGATGCTGCCGTCACATGATCCAATGCTGGGTGTGCAAAAGCTCAATAAACACGTAAAAACTGTATATGTTTTGATATAATCAAAACGGTATTTTTTGCACACTTTCAATTCACCTGTCAGGTGAATATAGATATTGATTTTTAGATTTCCGTAGGATGCTGCAGTTCAATGAAACAATGCTGGCCGTGGCGCCAAAGTCAAAAAAACACGTAACTGTGATGTTTTCGTACGAGACACGGTATTTTTGTCAACAAAACAACCTGTGCTGACTACAAGACTTGCTGGATTTGTAATTTAACTGCAAGGTGTCTATATTCAAACAGTCACAGGTGTAAAAAAAATGGGTAAAAAATTTAAAATGAAACACATATGCTGAAAATGTATACATCTATAAAAAAGTGGAGTTTTGAAGCTAACATAAAGGGACTGCAGGTTTAGCATCCAAATTACTAGAAATGTTGTGTATCCTCAATATAAGATCAGGCTGCCCAACTATCCATGGGAAATATATTTCAATTAGCAAAAACTGTTAATTTTAAAGATATTCTAATACAATGTCTTACACTATGTTTAGTGAACTTTATCCAGTGTTCTTTTATTGATAGCAGCGTGTCTGTGTTCGCCCGGGCCCCCCCCCCCCCCCCGCTCACACCGCCGTGAATTTACAGCGGTAGATGCTGCTTTAAAATTCTCTAGCTAACTACATAAAATCTTCAAATCTCTATCTAACTAATTTGGAAGCGATCACAGCTAATACGTAGAGGTTTCTCGTGAAGAAATAGGGGGGGGGGGGGAACTTTTTTTAATTTCGCTGAGCTGTTGGCCACAGGCAGAGCGTAGGTCCCTATCCCTATGAGACGCTGAGAGACCATCTTGAGGGCTGTAACTGGAAACGCTGTTCTATGTGTAAAACGAGGTATATGTGGATTTTTCATAGCAATCGCAACCATAATCATCCCTAGTCATGACGTCGCACAACACATCTCACCCTGCTCTATTCTGTCATTCTGATTTGCTGGCCGCCAATATTACAGGAAGCGCCGAAAAAGGGCGATCTTAAATTAGATGATGATCAGTTCTTAACCATATATGATTATCGCATGATCTGGAATTCAGATCACCATAAAAACCTTGCCAGATTTCAAACTTTGTCGATAAAAATCGCTCAACCACTATACATCAAAGAGGTTGATTGAATTGTATCAATCAAAAGCTCCCAAGGATTCTCCCAAGGATCCATGCCTGCCACTATAGGGTGCATGGGTCGGCGGGAAAGCAATTTTTATGCATTTTCGGGAAATAGAGTGAAAAATAGGGTAAATAGGATGCTACCACATACTGTTTTTCTGCCCAGTGAGGTAGTAATGGCCCCCTTAGAAATGCCTAATCCAGTAAACTCTTTAATTTACACTTGAAACTGGTGGTGGGATCTGTGGAAGAAGGCGGTAAGTGTTAACATCCTGTAAAATGGCATACATTTAAAATTTGCGGCTATTAGTCCTGCATTTAGAACCACCACCGTGCCCCCCTTAACCGCAGGGCAAATCAACAAATCTGCTTTCCTTTCTAATTCCACCAAAGCTATTTGTTCTTGTTTCAAAAGATATCAATTTAGTAGAATATGCGAATATAATGCAATAGTAAAGAGATGGGATAGCAAAAGCTGTAAAAGGATATAGCAGACGTTAATGGTATGCTAAGGATGAGGGATATAAAGAGTATAAATATGAATACAATAGGGTAATTGCCACAATAATAATGGGAAAGTCCTCCAATGGATATCCACCAAGGATAATGGGAATGCCATGCAGGAGCTAGTAAAAAAGGGGGATACAAAATGAGCTGGATGAAGAAAAAAAGTAACAGCATGAAGTAATAAACGAAGAGAGAGTTACCAGGAAAGGAGAAGTAAGCAGCGGGACGTCCGGAGGCAAGGAGGTGGTGCCGGTGACTCCTTGCAGTGCGAGTGTCCGGATTTACCCACCAGTGCATGCGCGGCAGCGGCGGGGCATGCGTGGTGAGCTGGGGAAGTAGAGTAAGGGAATGGCCAATGATGACATAAACGGCACATGCGCCTGGAACAGCGCAGGCGCCAGAGAGTGGAATCAAGAGATAGAATATACAGGAGCTAAACAAAGTACATTGAATGGAGAATAATCTAAACAGACGGGGAATAGACATGGGGAAGGGAGGAGAAGATGGGGGGAAAAGGAGAAAGGGGAGAAATGAAGAAAAATAATAAGTAGGCTGTACCTAAAGAACTGAGGAGGAGAGGGAAACAGAAGAATAACAGTAACGCATAGAAAGGAATTATATAAAGAGTGGACCACAACTAGTAGGAAATATAAGAGGGGAAGATAGTGAGGAAAAAGCAAGCTAAAGGGTAGGAGGTAAAGGGATAAAAAAAGGAGATAAAAGAAGGAGACAAAAAAGGGATAAAAAGGAGAGATAAAGAAGAGATTACCCTATATAGAATATGAGTCATTTGATCTGGAAAACAAATATAAGATATGGTTACAGGTCCAAAAAATAGATAAAATAACAGAGATCAACTCAAGTAATAATCAAAATGAAACATAATGTTGAAACGGATTGCAAGTAATAACCGATTAATATTTCATATCATATTCACGGTTAAGTCCCATGGGTTCGAGTGTTGACAGGGTATGAATCCAGAAACACTCCCTCCTGATTAACGTGGCAGTACGATTTCCACCTCTGCGAGGTGTCGGAACTTGTTCAATTATTTGGAATTGCAGCTGGGACGTTGGTGGTTGTGTTGTACAAAATTGTCTGGAATGGGTAGGAGAGTCTTTTTGCAACGTATCGTGGATTTGTGTTTTTAGATACGATCTTTAATGGCTTGGGAGGTCTGACCTCCATATGCCATGCCACAGGGGAATTTGAGTAGATCTACGAAACAAAGTTAAAGCGACAAACAAAGAAACCCTTAATTGGAAATCATTATCCTGTCAGAGGGTGTGTAAAAAACTCACCTTTAGTTACCGATGAGTACTGGGCACAACTCAGGCAGGAAAGTACAACGTTTCGCAGTGGAGAAAGTCAGTTGTCTTGTCATGGGGAGAGTGGGGCCAAAGTCTGCTCTGACCAAATGGTCACGCAGATTTTTATCCCTCTTGTAGCATTAGAGTGGGGGGGGGGGGTGTTGGAAGCTGGTTATCTGTGGGTATGATCTTGAGAGGACTGTCCAGTGTTTACGGATAATTTGGTGTATTTTAGGGACAAATGGATGGTACTTGAGAACCAGAGGGATGCGTTCAGGGGTCTGGGTGTGTTTGGGCATGGTATCACGTTGTAAGTTCATGGGTGGCTTAAGCATTTTTTGATCAAGACGTGTGAACTGAGAATCTCAAAGTTTTTTCATGTATGATAGATAGCATAAATGCTTCTTTAGGGATTTCCATGTGTTGTATAGCTCTTTTAGCAGTGGTGTGCCACTGGTAATGGTGTTCGTGTGTATATATATATGCTGCAACCCTGCCGCCGCAACCCTGCCGCTGCAACCCTGCCGTTGGCACCCAGGTTCACAGTGTGTTTTTTCAGAAATGTTTTTTTGTGCAGAACTATACGTTGTATTTGGCATATATTGCTTTTAAATTATATAGGGAGGGAGAGATGCCTCCATTTTGGTTTTCTGCACCCCGCCCACTTTCACAGACTGTTATATCAGTGCAATATGCTTGCAGGGTTGGTGTGTTTTTTATTTTTCTCTCTGGATAATGGAGGTCGGTTGACCCAGTGAGAGGCCTGAATTTGGCTCTTTTGAGAGGTAAAGTGTAGGACCACCCGCCTTGAGATCACGTTGTAAGTTAGTGGGTGGCTTAAGCATTTTTTGATAAAAAGGTGTGAACTGAGAATCTCAAAGTTTTTTTTGGGTCTGGTATCAGTCTCGGTATTGTCTAGAATAGTGGAAGGTTTCAAAAGTCGTGAAGGATAACCATGTTGTTGAAATCGTGTTGTCATTTCTTGTAGTCTTATATCTCGAGTGGAGGGGTCCTGGACAATGCGGTGTATACGTGTACTGGAACCGGAGTAATGACTTTTTTGTATTTGAAGAGTGATTATTTTTGTAATGTAGTAGGCTATTGCGGTCTTTGGGTTTCTTATACAGGTCTAAGGTAAGGTGTCCAGTTGGTTCTGATATAATGGATGTGTCCAAGAAATTGATATTAATAGTACTGTGATGAATAGTGAACTGTAGGCCGGGGAGGACTGAATTAATGAAAGAGTGGAAACTGAGGAGAGAGAAGGATGTGCCCGTCCAGATACAGAAGATATCATCAATGTATCGTAGCCAGATTTTGGAGTATTCTGTGAAAAGAGGATGATTATAAATGTAGTCAAGCTCGAACATGGCCATGTAGATGTTAGCATAGGGTGGTGCCATGTTACTTCCCATGGCTGTGCTTTTACACTGTCGATAGAATTGATCGCCAAATAATAAGAAGTTCTTGTGGAGATTTAGAGTGAGTAGATCCATGCAGAATTGTTTAGCCGTGGGTGAAAAGGCATGTATGTCAAGAAATTTAGCAAAAGCATCAATACCTAAATGTGGTCCAATGTGGTCCATTGAGGTATAGAGACTTGTAACATCCCATGTGACCAGAATGTGGGGCTCAAGTATAGGAGAAATAGCTCTAATTTTGTTTAAGAAGTTACCTTTATCTAAAAGAAATGAGGGTGTGGTTCTTACAAGTGAAAATGGATAATGGTGATAGGATAGAATCGGAAGATGCCACAATTGGGCGGCTAGGAGGTTTTGTGAGGTTTTTTGTGAATGTTTGGTAAGAGGTAAAAAAATGGTGTAATAGGATAGTGATTAATTAAGAAATCTGCAGTACGTGTGTCGATCACTTGTGTGATTTTGTAGTGTAGAACAATGTTCTCAATCTGAGCCCTAAAAGAGGATGTGGGATCTTTATCTATCGGTTTATATGTCTCTGTGTCTGAGAGTTATCGCTGAATTTCCTCAAGGTACATCTGTTTGTCCATAACTACAATGGCCCCGCCCTTATCTTCTGGTTTTATGATTATGTTGTGGGCTTTACAAAGGTTATTAAGAGCTTAATGTTCAGCAGGTGTCAGATTGGAGTGGTATTTGATTTGACCTTGGTTGATTTGTGTTGTAATGATGTCTTGTTGGACTATCTTAATAAATGTCTCAACTGGGTGATGTCTAGTTGGTGGATCATAGTTAGATTTTAATCGAAGGTTAAAGTTAGAGATAGAGAATAGTGGGGCTGGTCCTTGTAATTGTGGTGTTAGTTCTCTCTCTGGTAATGTATTGAAATGTGTCTTAAGACGGAGTAAGCAAAAGAATCTTTGTAGATCTTCCTCTAGACTAAAGGTGTCAAAGGGAATGGTCAGGCAGAAAGATAGTCCTTTACCAAGTAGTGATGTCTCAGCAGGTGTGAGGTTACGTGAAAAAATATTATATACTAGTGATGACTCACCTGAGATTGTGTCAGAAACCGAGGTGGTGGTCCTCCTCCTCCTCCCCCTATGTATTGGTCGTTTTGATACATTCGTCTTGGTCATTGTTCCCATTCTCTCCCTAAAAAAGGCTGTCTAGCGGTGAATGTTGATAAGTCGCTGTTAGAGCTGGATAAGATGTTATATCTGGTAGTACGATTGTAGGGAGATCGTGGATAATTAGTTGGCTGGTCCTGCCACTTGTAGACCGAGTCGTTGAGATAATCTTCGGTGTCTTGAATAAATTTGCTCCGTTTTTTGGGTTTGTTGTTTGTCCTAAAGTCCGCAATAGTCTTATTGACTTTGTCTTTCAAAGTGGTCCACTCCTCGGTGGAGATTGAGGAGCTGAGTTGTTGTTCAATATTTTCTATCTTTTTAGAAGATTCAGCAAGTTTGGTTTGAAGAGTCTCAATTGCTAACAAAATAAGATCAAACAAACATTTATTTAGTATATTCTTGAATTTGGTGCACCATTCAGGGTCGTCTGAGAATATAGGTGGTCTTAGGTGACTGCGAAGACCCATTTGGATTCTCTGAACTCTATGATACTCAGAGTTGCAGCATGGAGTTCGTATGCAATGAACTTTCTTAGTTCTTTTTCGTAAACTCTTGTTCTTAGTTCAGAGCGGGGAATGTGTAAAAAATCCCTTGAGATGTTAGAGTTTGCAGTGATCCTTTCAGCCTCTGTATTAGAGTAAGCAAAAGTTTTGGATGTCATTGGAAATAAGTTAGTTGGTGCGAAGACCAAATTAAATAACACACAGATTTGTAGAAGGTCAGGCACACCTAAATAGTATAGGGTAATGTGGGTGCCGTAGGTGTGAAAAGACAGTATGTCCACTCAAACTCTCAAGAATATATCCACCGCACACCAAAATATTTTTACAGGTATTTATTAACATATAAAGGAGGCATGGATCATGAAACAAAGGATCTGCAATAGCACCAAATTCAAGAGTATTACTCAACAGATATTTAACAAATCAAAAAAAATTGGGGTATTTGAGAGAGATGTCTTTTAAACAACGTTTCGGTGGAAGCCTTTTTCAAGAGACATCTGTAAAGAAAGTGCACAGGACTACTTCACTGCATCAATGGGAGAATGGCTGGAGACATGTACCGTAAAATACTGAGTGACAATCTCCTTCTCTCCGCCAAGACATTAAAAATGGGTCATGGCTGGGTCTTCCAGGAAGACAATGACCCAAAACATACAGCCAAGGCAACAAAGGAGTGGCTCAAAAAGAAGCACATTAAGGTCATGGAGTGTTCTTGCCAGTCTCCAGACCTTAATCCTATAGAAAACTTATTGAGAGAGTTTAAGCTCCGTGTTGCAACAGCCTCAAAATCTTAATGATATAGAGATGATCTGCAAAGAGGAGTGGACCAAAATTCCTCTGGACATGTGCGCAAACCTCATCATCAAATACAAAAAACATCTGACTTCTGTGCTTGCCAACACGGGTTTTGCCACCAAGTATTAAGTCTTGTTTGCTAAAGGGATCAAATACTTATTTCTCACTGCAAAATGCAAATAAGTTTATATAATTTATACAATGTGATTTTCTGGATTTTTTTTTTATATATTCCATCTCTCCATGCTGAAATTAGCCTACCATTTAAACTGTTCATGTCTTTGTAAGTGGGCAAACTTAACAAATCAGCATGGGATCAAAAAAATATTTCCTTTACTGTATGTATGTTATAATATTGCCACAACAAATTTATTGAACTTTAAATTTGATGTTGTCGCTCTCACACTCTCTCATCCTAGTCACTGAAAGTTCAGCATGGCACCTCATGGCAAAGAGCTGTCTGATGATCTGAAAAAAATTGTTTCTCTGCATAATGATGGCCTAGGCTACTAGAAGATTGCAAACACCCTGAAACAGTGGCCAAGACCATATAGTGGTTTAACAAGACAGGTTCTACTCAGAACACGCCTTTACCATGGTCGGCCAAAGAAGTTGAGTGCACATGCTCAGCTTCATATGCAGAGATTGCCTTATAAAAATAGACATATGAGTGCTGCCTGCATTGTTGCAGAGGTTAAAGGGGTGGAAGGTCAGCCTGTCAGTGCTCAGACCTTTCATTACACACTGTATCAAATTGATCTGCATGGCCGTTGTCCCAGAAGGAAGCCTCTTCTAAAGATGATGCTCAAGAAAGCCCACAAACAGTTTACTGAAGACAAGCAGACTGAGGACATGGATTATTGGAACCATTTCCTGTGGTCTTATTTGGTTCAGTTGGTGTCAAGCGTGTACGGCGGAAACCAGATGAGTTGTACAAAGACAAGTGTGTCTTGCCTACAGTTAAGCATGGTGGTGTGGCTCTTTCGTAGTTTGGAGCTGCATGAGTACTGCCGGATGTGGGGAGCTATAGTTCATTGAAGGAACAATGAATGCAAACATGTACTATGACATACTGAAGCAGAACATGACCCCCTCCCTTCAGAAACTGGGCCGCAGGGCAGCATTCCAACATGATAGCAATCCAAAACACACCACCAAGACGACTACTGCCTTGCTAAAAAAAATGAGGGTAAAGGTGCTGGACTGGCCAAGCATCTGTGGGGCATCTTCAAACAGAAAGTGAAAGAATGCAAGGACTCTAACATCTACCAGCTCCGTGATGTCGTCAGGAAGCAGTGGAGGAGGGTTCCAGTGGCTGCCTGTAAAGCTCTAGTGAACTCCATGAACAAGAGAGTTAAGACAGTGCTGGAAAATAATGGTGGCCACATAAAATATCGACTCTTTGGCAACAATTTGTCCATTTTCACTTAGGGCTGTATTCACTGTTGTTGCAAGTGTTTTAGACATTGATGGCTGTGTGTTTAGTTATTTTGATGGCACACTAAATTTACACTGTTATACAAGCTGAACACTATGGGCCACATGTATGAAAACTGTCTTGGTCTAAGACTCTTCTTGTTGCTTCATACATCAGCGAACCAATCAGAAGCAAGCCCGTTCATTTCATAACGTGCTCTGATAAACATAAAACGGCGCTCTGAATGGTTTAACTATGTGGCAACAAAAGAAATGTCTTAGACCAAGGCAGTTTTCATACATGTCCCCCTATATATTTATCATTGTATTAAAGTGTCATATCTTCAGTGTTATCCCATAAATATATAGAATGTTCCAAAGTCCAAATCAATGGGTGCAGGGAAGAGACCTCAAGCTGCAGTGAGGGAAATACTGAAATCCAAAGTGAATGTTTCCTCCCAGCACTCCAAATTCAATGAAATATAAAACATACTTTATTTAGATCCTGGTCACAAACAGCATAAAAAACAACAACAGTTAACGGACAAAAATCTGTGTGTTTCGCGTCAGCATCATGGATCCTTAGTCGTTACCATCACACAGCACCTCAAAAACTACAGTATTCTGACTGTTGAATAAAAGGCTTTCCTTAAACCTCTGGGGGCCCAAAGCCTTTCTCTAGCTCCAGTGTCGCTTCCTGCTCTAGGCAGCCAACCACACCCCCAGACACCTGGAGTACCAGCCTTTTAATAGGCCTAGTAAGACATGGCGCTGGAATGTGGGAACGGCCTCCCACTCAACGTTATGACCATTACAGGAAAGGAAGCCTATAAATGGCTGCAAGGCAGCCATGCTAGCTACCTGTGTCACTACCCTATTGCTACGGACAGTAAGTAGTTTCCTTCCTTCCCCCACCGAACCCAGGTTTTCGGTGGCACGTCTGTAGCAGGTATCCTGCTGAACTCCACATAGTGACAGAAACATGTGACTGCCCAAGGCTGCTCTGCCACAGAAGGTATTAATATTTTTTAGTTTCAGGTAGTTATACAAGCCTTTATTGAAACCCTCAACTGTTCCCACTGTGACTAGCCCCTCAGGCAGGCTAATCCACAGATTCATAGTTCTTGTGGTGAAAAAGGGGTTTTACATAAAATAGCTTTTCCCCATAATTTTTGTAAGGTCTATTTATATACTTCTATAAATTAATCATGTCTCCCTGTAGTCATCTTCTCTCAAGACTAAATAAATTCAAATCTTCTAACTTCTCCTCATAATTAAGATGCTTCCTTTCCCTTATTATTTTGGTTGCTCATCTTTGTGCTACTGTCAGCTATCTCCATTACATTCTTCATTATCCAAATACACTGGAGCCCGAAACTGAACCACTTATTCCAAGTGAGACCCCACCAATGCTTTATTTAATGGTAATATTACATCCCTGTCCCGCAAGTCCATGTTTCCTTTAATACATGCCTATATCCTGCTGGCCTTAGAGGCAGCTGATTGATATTGCATGCTGTTCTGTGATCTATGATCTACAAGAAAACCCAGGTCCTTCTCAACCTGTGATTCACCCAGTTTTTCACCCCCTAGGGCATATGATGCCTGCAGATGATTAGTACCCAGATGCATAAATTTACATTTATCCACATTGAACCTCATTTCTCAAGTGGACACTCAGTATGTCCAGGTCTGCTTGCAATTTATGAACATCTTCCACAGATTTTCTACAAACAAACCTGGTAGCTACCATTAATCATCGTAGTCAACCACACAACTGTGTCAGGAATTCCTCAAGCTCCTCTTGCAATACACTATCTCAAGAGTAGAAGCAGGTATAATGCATTATTAACATTTATTTCATATTTCATCAATATGAAAATGAATTGTGCATAAATATATGCTACTTGCATCTTTTTGATGTATAGTCTGTGGTGACCTATTCAATCCAAATTAGTAATAGTTCTCCAGCAATATCCTCCTTCCCGGACATGCAATAGTGAAGAGACGTGACAGGCGGGCTGTCACGGTTTCCGTCTCGGTTCCTGCCTTGTGGCCGTCGGTCGTGTCCAGCCATCCTGTGCTTACCTGTCCTGATTCTGTTGCTTCCTGGGGTCTCTGTGGGTGTGCTTGTTTCACTCTTGAGGGCGCGCCGCGCTTGCAGTTTCCTGTCTTTTATATAGGTTACTTGTCCTCTGTACCTACTTCCCTCTTTAGAAAAACCTCTGACCCCTGCCTTTAAGAGGAGTGTTCCTGCCTCCTGCTACTGTTTCATTCATTGCAGCTGTTGCTGTTTTTAGCGCCTCCCATCGTTGAGCTCTCCTGCCAGCATCTCAGGTCTGCTGGTATGGGAGACTTTAACCCCCTGAGATCCAGGTCCAGTGTCTCTTTGGTCATGCTGAGCTCCTGGGCGTCCGTCCGTCGTGTCTGTTCTCCTGTATCCTGGCCGTGTTCCTGCCCTTTATGTGCCTACTGTTCCTAGCCGTGTTCCCTTGTCTGTACCTGGATGTGTTACTCGTCCAGTTCCTGCCGAAACCTGTGGTGCTATGTGTACGTTTAACCTCCTTATCTCTCTGTTAACATGTTCCGGTGTTCCCTGTATTCCACCAACCGCCTGGATCCTGTCTTGCACCCCGGCTGCCCGGCCCCCTATTTTTGTCACCGCAGTACCACGTCAGGGGGTAGTGACCTGGGGGTCCCGCAGCCAAGTCCATCCCACTTTGCGTGGGCTCGTGGTGAAGACCAGGTGCCCCTGTATGGACGCCACTCACCCTGGCTGGTCCTCCAGCTACCCCCCCCTCGTCTGCGTGATCACAGAGGATCCAACCACCCGATGTACAGCGGTAGGCGTCAACGGTGTACGTCTTGTCTGCTGCCACACCGTTACAGTATTAACTTGACCATGGATCCTGCCGGGGTGACCCTGCCTGCCCTCCTGTCTAGAGCTTCTGCACCCGTTTGCCTTGCTCATGGTCCCACCCAGAGCTTCCGTTGGCCAGCTCATGGTCCAGCCCAATCCTTCCGTTTGCCCTATGCTTCATGGTCCATCCCAGAGCTCTCCGTTAGGCCTAGCTCATGGTCCAGCCCATAGCTTATCCGTTGGCCTAGCTCATGGTCCCAGCCCAAGATCGACCTGGCGCTGTTTGCCTATCTCATGGTCCAGCCAGCCCTGAGCTTCCCTGTCGCTGTTGCCAAGCTCATGTCCAGCCTGAGCGTGACCGTCTGTTTCCCTAGCTCATGGTCCAGGCCCAGTGAACGTCCGTCTGTGCTAGCTCATAGTTCCCCGTCCTGAGCGTCCGTCTGTGCCGTAGCTCCATGGCCCCCCGTCCTGATCTAGCCGCCGTCTGTGTGCCTAGCTCATGGTCCCTGTCCCTGAGCGTCTGTCTGTTTGCCTATCTCATGAGTCCCGCCCTGAGCCGTGCCGTCTGTTGCCTAGCTCGATGTAATCCGAGGCCCTGACGTACCGTGCTGTTGTCTAGCTCATGGGTCTCCCGTCCCCTGAGCGGTCCGTCTGTTGCCTAGCTCATTGTCCCTGCCTCTGGCGTCATCTGTTGCCTAGCTCATGTCCCCGCCCTGAGCGTTCGTTCTGTTGCCTAGCTCATGTTCCGCCCTGTGCGTCCGTACTGATTGCCTAGCTCATGGTCCCCCACTGATCGTCCCGTCATTTGCCTAGCTCATGGTCCCAGGCTCACTTGAGCGTCCGTCTGTTATGCCATAGCTCATCGTTCCCGCCCTGGGTTCCCCCCCATTTTGGCTAGTCCCCCTCCCCGCCCGCTTGTTTTCCCTCCTCCCGGTCACTTCCTTATCTTAGGTGTTTCCCTATACTGGCATATTCAGGCCCGTACCTTGGTTTTGGGGTTGCCCACGTAGTAGTTTGCGGCCCTGACCTATGTGGGAATGCCCATGTTTGTTGTGTATTTTTGGAGGGGTGAGGAGGGGGCTGTGGGGGGGGGGGGGGTTACCTGTCACGGATCAGCGCCGCGGTTACCTGCCTTGGGCCGTGCGGCGTGTCGTGCCTTCCTTGTGCACCTGTCCTGTCCTGTTTCTGTTGCTTTCTGGGGTCCCCTGTGTGTGCTCTTTCCTACTTAGGCGTGCGCGCGGAGCTGCAGTTTCCTGTCTTTTATAGCTTTACGTTGTCTCTTCTGCTACTTCTTCTTACCTCTGACCCCTGCCTATAATAGGAGGTTTTCCTGCATCTGCTCTGGGTCAGTTCAATGCAGTCTGTTGCTGTCTCAACTGCTCTAGAGATGGGCGAATATCTCAAAAATTCGATTCGGGTCCACTTCGACTTCTAGAAAACGAATTTTCTGACAAAATTGTATCGTTCCGTGATTACTTCGGCACGAATCACATTAAAAAGCAGCTATTTCCAGGCTGCACAGAGCCTGCAGGTGCTGAGAACAATGTGCCATGCTAAATATGCAAGGGGAGCTTGGTTTGGTCTTCATACAATGCTGTGTTTTAGTATGACACGCAGATGACTGCCGCCGCTTTTAGAATCGCTTCACAATAAAAATCCCTGGATACATAAGAGGGCAAAACGTGACCAAAAAACAGAAGCGGTTGAATGTAGCCTGATAGAAGTCTGCCAGCGAAGCTAGAAAAAAAAGCAAGTCTGAGAGCTTCAGGTGGGCAACATTAGTGACATAGTGTGTGGAAAAAGGTTGACGCAGGGCGTCACCACAGCAGCAAATGAGGCGGTCAGGCAGCGGGCATAATGGACATTTTGGAGGTGGCAAAACAAGAGGAAGCACAGAGTTGGCACAATGAGCTGAGAGCGGATGTCACGGCGCAGCAGTATGAGGTCAGTGCACTGCACAATGACATTACCTGTAGAGGTTGGAAAAACAGGAGGAATGCCACAAGAATGGCACAATGACTGAAAGCGGAGGTCACAGCGGCAGCGCATAGGTCAGGCAGTGCACAATGACATACTGGAGGTGCAAAACAGTATTAGGCCACAGAAGTGGCACAATCACATACAGTGTGGAGGTCACAACAGCAGCAGCATGAGTCAGCGCATTGGGCAAATGAACCTATTCGGAGTTAGGCAAAACAGTATTAGACCACAGAGTGGCACGAATCACCCACAGTGTGGAGGTCAACAACAGCAGCAGCATAGAGGTCAGGCAGTGGCAAATGACATTCTGGAGGTGGCAAAACAGTATTAGGCCACAGAGTGGCACAATCACACAGTGTGGAGTACACGGCCGGCAGCATAAGAGGTCAGGCATTGGCAAATGACATTCTGGAGGGGGCAAAACAGTATAGGCCACAGAGTGGCACAATCACACAGTGTGGAGTCACGCGGCAGTCAGTATGAGGTCCAGTCAGTGCACAATGACATTCTGAGGTGGCAAAACAGAGGAAGCCACGAAGTGGCACAATGACTGAGAGCGAGGTCACGGCGGCAAGCAGCATGAAGGTAGGCAGTGGACAATGACACAGTGTGGGAGGACATGGCAACATCCAAGCAGCAGCATGAGGCCAGAGAGTGGCACAATCACACAGTGTGGATGTCACGGCAACAGCAACAGCAGCAGCACATGAGGTCATAGAGTGGCCCCCCCCACATACATAGTGTTGAAGTAGGTGGCAATACCAGACCATGTTAAAGATTGTGGTAGGCATATGAGAAACTGTCAGCCAAGATGTGTGGTCATCGAGGGCGGTTGGCGGCATCAGAAAGTGTCTGAGTCGGTAGTATTGTAACCCAGGACCTTTGACGCCAAAGCATTGGTGTGTGGAAATCCTGTCCGATTCCACGCCTGATTCATCTTGACAAAGTCAGTCGTTCCACATTTCCTCCGTGGACAAGCGTGTTCTCCCTTGGGGTAACGATGAGCCCCCCCGCCGCACTAACCACCGCGCTCTGGATGCCCACAGCTACAGGCCGGGCCAGGAGCAGCTTCTTCTCCACTGCCAACACGTCAAGGTTGCGGCCACCATCCAGTTTGGCTGCCCAGTAGTCGCAGTCGGATCTTCTAACTGAGGTGCAGATGCTGTCCAATTAGGCCACCACCTATTGGTGTTTCAGGGACTGCTCAAGGTCCTTGCTGCTTTGCTGCTGCTGCTGGCGACTACACTCCTCACTATGCGGGTGGAAGGTAGCTGCTCAATCAGTGACTCAATCTTAGGTTGCTGCTGAATGGAGCTGGTACTGCTCCTTATCCCCCCCCACCTTCCCCCAGCGGCCGCGGCATTATACTTGAGCGCTGAGGAACTGCGATAGATGTATGTCGCCAGCGTCTCCAGTCACCCTTCCCAGACAGAATTTTTCAAGCATCTTTCAGGACATGAAGCAGTGGAATGATTTATTATCCGTAGTCCTGGGATGGACAAAAACGTGGCTCCTCAATGGCCTCAACAATTTGGCAGGTTGTCACCTGGCTGCCAACTGGTTTGACATCAAAGTTACACAGGGGAGTATTCTGTCTCCCTGGATCTCAAAAATCGTTAATGGCCTTTATTGTTCAAACAGTCGGTCCCATGGGGCAGCTGGATTCCAGCGGGTGAAACATCGCATAATCAGAGGTGTGGGGGCCAGGCGGCGCCGACAAATGAGGAGGGGTTTTCCTTTGTACGAAGGTAAAGGCATAAACAGTTTCCTGGCCACAATGTTCCTCCCATGTCGTCACCAGGTTCCGATTTGCGTTGGCGCGGAAAAAGCCACACATCGATTTCTTGCTGCATGACGTGGAGCAGTTCCTCCCCTGTGTGACTTCTGTTCGCCGAGGCAAGCCAGGTGTAGAACTGCGTGACACCGCTGTGCCCTACACATGTGGTATGATGGAGCAGTACTTGTGGAGGCTGAGATGGTGGTGGTGGTGGAGGCGGAGGAGGCGGACATTGGCGCAGGTGCAGCTTTCAAGTTTGAAAACACGTTCCTGTACAAGTTGTTGGTGTGCCTGGGCTGGAAGCACATTCACCCCGTGGGCCGTAAAGGACATGTACTGGCCCTGACCGTAAATTTACAGCTCCCGAGTCCGCGCTGCCGTGCACCTTGGAACAAACCGATAAGCTCAAGAACTGACCCACCTTCGTTCTACATATTTTTGAAGTGCTGGTACTGCCTTTTTGGACAAGAAATTACGGCTTGGAACTCTCCCCTCTCGGCTCGGGACAAGCCATTAGTTCTCTGAACGGTGCAGAGTCCACCATTTGGAAGGGAGGGGCTGCAGTAACCAACAACTTGGACAGGAGCAACGGTAGCTGCGCAC